>PVIH01031579.1:0-10639 GCA_004025045.1 Sigmodon hispidus | reverse complement strand
TAACGGCCACTGAGGAACCCATACTGGCTCCTCAGTCTTCCAAGTTATGGGAATACTATCCCCAGTGGCCCCTAGGAAAAACCCAACCCATTACGGTTATGCTTAGGGTGAGCTTCTATGGGATCTGTGATGCCTTGAAGGCATTTGCCTATCCCTCTTCCAGGGACATATCCCATGTTTCTCATTATTGTCTGAGCCTCAGGAGAGTATTCATTTGTAAGTTTGAATTTTAGATCTTTTAAAATGTCTCTTCCCCACAGGGTAATAGGAAGCTCTAAGGTGTAAGGTTGTATTTTTCCTCTCTGGCCTTCTTCACTAACCCATTGTAGCTCTCTGGCACTTACAGCAGGAGCTTGTGCATACCCTAACCCTTGCAAAGTCTGACTGGAGATTTGAACTGGCCACCCTGATGGCCAATCTTTTTTTGCAATAATACTTTTGTCAGCACCTGTGTCTAGCAGCCCAGTAATCCTTTTTCCATCCACTGTCAAAATCATCATGGGTCTGTCATCGAGGTCCAGGCTCAAGCAGGCAATATCAATTCCTATAGAGCCAAACCCTTGCTCTCCTCTTTTTTTATTATTAGCCTGAAACTTGCCATGTAGACTGGGTAACACTAACAGCTGTGCTATTCTGTCTCCTGGTGATATTGGAAAAATGTTTTTTGGGGATTCTACCATAATTTTAACAACTCCTGTGTAGTCTGAGTCCACTACACCTGGATGCACTTTCAAGCCTTTCAAAGTAGAGGAAGATCTGCCTAATAGAAGTCCTACAGTATCAGGTGGTAGGGGTCCTTTAAAATCTGACTCAATAAGCTGCATTCCCATCTGAGGGGTTAATACAAGTCTGGTGGTGGCACAGAGGTCCAGCCCTGCTGCACCTGTAGTGGCTTGCCTTGGCCGTGTGGTGGATCGAACAATGGCCTCTTGTTGGCAAGTGTCCAGCAGCTGTTCTGCTCCATTGCCCCATATATTTGAGGGCCCTGGGAACGAGGGCCCCATCTCCCGTTTTTTGGCTGGCTAGGATGTGACTGAGGTAATGATTGACCACTGACATCCTTCATTGACCTGCATTCACTAGCCCAGTGGCGTCCTTTCTTGCATCTAGGACAGAGCCCTGGCATGGGTCTTTGGTTAGAATTAATAGCAGAGGTGCCCTGTCCATTAGGCGTCTCTCTTGCTCTTTCTTTGTGCCTTTTCAGCTTAACTCGCTGAGCAGGCCTCATTTCCTTTTCCCTCTCTGACTCTGACTCTGAACTGCTTCTGCATCGTCCATCATCAGATGATGTAAGACACAGGTCCTCCAGAGCCGGCAGTGTCAGATAGAGATTGCCTCCTCCGCATGCTCCTTGCTCCTGACTCTGAGATTCTCTGTCTGACCGTTCCTCCTTCAACTTTGCTAATTCCTCAGCTCCCCGCTCTAATTTGGCTGCTCCTACATGATTGTCCAAGCATTCCCTAATCATCGACCAGATTGGCATAACTCCAGGAGGGAGGTTGCCCTCTTTCTGGGCATGAGTAAGGTCCTTGCCCAGTTTCTCCCAGGAGCTTTCTGTAAAAGAGCCACTCACTAGGAAACAAGGTGCACAATGATCTATGGTATCTAAGAATGCCTGTAAATTCTGTGCTTTCATTTTTACCCCATTAGTCTTTAGTAATTTCTTTAAGGCTATCATGATCGGATGTGATTGATTAACCCCCATTTTCCAGGTCCTTTAGTTTCCTGTGTTCCTTAATTATTTTTCCCGATCCTAGTTCTGACAGCCCCAAGATTCCCGATCAGGTTTCAATCACGCGTCCGTGATTTCCCTGATCCTCTGCCTTTATCTACAGGCAGAGCTCCTGCTTCACGCAGGTCTCACTCTATACCCAGTGAGACTTATCCAGCTAGCCCCCCTGCTTACCACAGTTCTGAATCCTGCGTGGGAGAGTTTTTTCTTTCTCCCCGTCCGGGCCACCAGCTGCGCCGCGCCCTGTCCCGTCCAGCAGGAAAAGACACAGCACCAGGATTCTTCTGTGGTAATTGACCAGGTCCTTTATTGTTACAGATACTTCTTGCAGTAGTAGCCCCTTGCAGTAGTTCTTCCTCCTCCCAACCTGTGCAGCCAGTTTTAAGCTCAAGTCCTTCACTCAGCTAATGCCGCGTGGGCCTTCACTATAGGGCCACGCACACGGAAGCAAGCTAGTCAATTCAGCACATTCCATGGATGGAGTTAATTATTACTAGAAGCATTCGCCATCAGGAAGGCGGGGAACAGGAGCCAGCACCATCTTTAAGGTGCGGCAGCTCCCAACATATGTGTATGTGTGTGTATACATGTTATCTGTGTTTACTAGCATCTGAAGCCTAGAAGTCAACCTCAGATATTATTCCTCAGGTATTGATCACTTTGGTTTTTTGAAAACAGAGTCTCATTATCTCATTCATGTTGACTAGATTAAGCTGGGTGGCAGTGAGCCTTAGAAACCTCCCTGTCTTTTCCTACCAGAGATTTTAAACATCCCACCATCAACTTATGTTGTGGTGATTGAACTCAGCTCCTAATACTTGCAACTAAGTGCTTTACTGAGTGATCTCGTCAACCCATATGTAATACCTTTGGGAGTCATGTGGCCTAGTTTTGGATCACCGTATGAGACAGATCTCCGCTAGACAAGATCTATGGATATGGTCTCTCACTCAGCAAAACCAGTGGACCTCAGGACAACACAGAATACTATTGGGACATTAAGGCTTGAAAGTTCTCTTTCCTCTCATAATATTGATGATTCACTGGTGGTTTTTAGTTTCACTTTGTTAGCCACAAATGGGACAGATGTGATCATTTCTAGAAGCCCATTTTTTTTTTCTGCAGTATTTTCTTCTAAAATTCTTTGGGAATTGATGCTTAGATTTCTTATCTGGAAATTCCAGCTCTCACCTGAGACCCTACAAACTTTTCTGATTGAATGTGGGCAGGTGCAGGATCAGTGACAATAAAAGTTAATGAGTACATACAAGGAAGCAACACGGGGAACAGTACATCTCCTAATTTTGGGGAAAACCTTAAGATGGAAAGAGTGCTTTATCAAAGTTTTTCTTCGTAGTGAGGCTTAGGCATGCAGGACCCTTTTGGAGAACAAAGGAAAAACTAGAGAAATACTAGCTTTGTATATGCATGCAGTTTATGCTAATCACCCCAATTTCTGTAAATGTGCTTTGTTAAGTTTTGAACAATGTTGTTGTTCTTGAGAATGTGTGCCTACATTGATCACCTTTTAGCTTTGTAAGGATAGAATGCCAAATTAACAAAACGTTGATCATTGTTTTGGTTTAAAGGCTTTTTTTTTCCATGTAAGCTTTAGGAAGAAACATAGGAGCTTTTTCCAGAGTTAAGGCTGGAAGGTAGGAAAACATATTTATTTTTGAAGTATGTTAAAGACAACTCAAGCTATTCCAGGCTGGCTTCTTGTGTGAAACTGATCTGGTGGTCTGACACTTCTTTGTGTCCACGTCCCTTCCTGACCCTAGCAGGGCTATAGTACAACACATTTATAAAAGAACATGATCCAGAGAACTGTTCACTTAATTAGGTTTAACATCATCACCACCATCATCATTAGTACTTAGGCACTGATTTTGTGTGATGACTGTACACATGTGTGTCTTGTAGAGCTTTCAAATACACCTGATCCTTGCAGCTTTGAAACACTGATTTACAGTTCAATGCTCTTTTGGGGGTGGCTTCTTTGAAGTAACATTTTTTTTTTGCATTGCTTTTTACTAGTAGTATAACATTCTACCTGATATATCATAGATATTCAATTAATATTTTTATAGTTACTTTTTACTACAATGGCATCTGTTATATATTATGCTAAATACTCTTTACATTCTTAAAGTACATTTAACCTTTTGGCTCAGAATGAAATACAGTGAAGATGTGCCCTGTTCTCTTGATACATTGCTTGCATTATAGCATGTTAGTACTTTAGGGAGCTGATGATGATAGTTTCTCACTCTTCTGAAGATTTGATCTCTTCGGCTAAAGCTATAGAGAGGACTTCATCAATGACCCCTGAGGGGCTGGGGAACACACAGGTTGATAAAGTCTGATCTAATGGAACTTTCAACATCTTCAGAATTACCTCACCCACTGAGGGTTGAGACATGGTGGGTCTATTGAGAGCTCATTACTCACTTTGTTCTAGTCTCACTGGAAGAAAACCACAGAGATTAAAGAAAAATATTTTCCCATTGTTTAGAAGAGTTCTTTTACTATTGAGATTATAATATAATTACTTCATTTTCCACTTCCATTTACTCTTTCTACATCCTCCTATATATATACCTTCTGTCTCTCAAATTTATGGCCTCTTTTTTCATTAATAGTCTTTATATTCATATATGTACATATACGTATATGCGCACATGTGCATATTCCTAAATTCAATGTACTCAGTCTCTATAATGCTATTTGCATGTATATTTTCAGAACATTTGTTAAGGAATAAAAACTTTGTGAAAATTAAAAAATCAAAACCAAAAAGCTTCTCAATTTAAGAAATAGGGACTATCTAATTATATCTTCCCTGATCTGTCACATTAAAATATAGTTTAGGTAATAAATACCATATAATCATTTTTGCAAGGGAAATTACAGAATGTAGGGACTCACTCTGCGTAGGCAGCCTTATGCTCTTTTCCCATTAAATGTTTAGATCCTTCAGTTTGAGCTGAATATTAACAGAAGAAAGAACATTAATGGTAAAGAATTACAAAGTATGGAGATGGAAAGTGCCTAATTGACTGGAGGTAGTCTGACTTGGTAGTGATCATAAGCCCATTGTAATAAAAAGCTGAGGAACTACATTCTAAATTTAATTTTTAAAAGTTTAAATTTTAACAGTCCTGTGAGGTTGGTGGTTTTCTTATGGAATCATAATAGTTTTAATTAATTTATGTCATCAGAAAGCAGTAAGAAAGAGAAGGCTATTCTGATCCTTTTTGTTTCTAGGAGATCCTTCAAATATGACGCACAGCAGTTTTGTTTAAATATTATCTGAGAAAATAGTCACATGGCCACTTGAAATAACAAATGAGGTTGGCAATCGAAATATTTCATTTTGTATCTAAAAATCTGAATTTAATTTATTTCTATTCCTATATCTGTTCCTTAATCCCAAAGAGGAGGAGGTGAATGGATCAAAGTATTTTCATGTAACATCAGATCAATTGTATTTTCTCATGTAATATCCACCTCCTCAAACATGATTTTACAATGGTTTGGTGTTATCAGATGGCCTAATCATAACACAATTTTCTTAACCAACGATCCATTTCAGGGGTTTGGATTCATTTAATAGTTTATTCAACAAAATCAATTGAACGTGTGTTTTGTGTGAAACTTAGTTCTAAGAGCTAGTGAGGTGATGGCATACAGACAATAGACTTCTTGTATTCATTTTGGTAGCCATCAGTGTTTAGATAAATATAACTTTAAGTTAATTATAATTTAGCAAGGTAAAAAAAGAATTTAGTATGTATTTTAAGTGCTCAGTGACCCTGTGGCATGGGCTAACATAATTACCACAGATAAATATTTCTGCCATCAGATAAACTCCTATAAGCAATATTAACCCACGTTGTTCAGCTATGCATCTCATTTACTGCAGTAGAAAGCATTTCTGGTGATGGCTGAGCAAAATACTGGTTATGGGGATAGTAGAATAGCACAAGAAGTCATTCTACTGGTGTATTCCTTTAGCAGAATAATAGCATTTGGTTTTCCCCTAGGCCCATGGCTTATCTAGTCTTAGGTGCTTAGTCAATGTCACACATGGGTTCTCTATCATGGAGTGGGCCTCAAATCCAATGTGAAAATTATTGATTACTACTACAACACGTGGGCCATTATTGTACCAGTGTAACATGCAGGCAGGTCACCACTATAGACCAAGGCTTTTTAGGTGGGTTTGTGTTTGTCTTTCTCCTCTGGTAATGTAAGAAGTACCTTTCAGTACTGTGAATACTAGTCAGTAGGAATGAAGTCTCTAGTTAGGCATTAGCTTGGCTTCTGTGTTCAGTGAGATATGTGAGGACTGTCTTCAGCAATAAGGCCTTCCCATCATTGCAGAGAGCAACCAATCACCATGGCAATAACCTGAATTGTTCAAGAGATTCAGGGAGCTATTTTGTCTAACAATCGGGTGTAACCCATTATCAGCAATGTTCACTTGATGATAAGAGATGTCTGGTTGAGGTTTTTCTTTACTGTTATTTTTTAATTCTATTTAAATTTCCTTTATATATATACACATATTAGGAAGCTCAAAAAAGTAGGTTTTTGTATGGTCCTTCAAGTGGCCCTTAGTGTTAGCTAATTATGCTCATATTCATTTCTTTTCACCATCTTCCACCCCCTCCCCATTAATTCCCTCTGTTCCACTCGGCCTCTGTCTTTCTATACAATAGTACAATGTGAGATTAGGGATGGTGATCACTCTTGAAATTCTTTTATTATTCAGGATGGTTTTAGCTATAATGGTTGTGTTTTGTGTGTTCCCATACAAATTTGAAAAATTACTTTTCAAATTATGTGAACAATTGTGTTAGAATTTTTAAGGAGATGCATTGAGTCTGTAGATTGCTTTTTACAGGACAGCCATTTTCAGTACAATAACTGTATCAATCCTCAAGCACAGAACAGCTTTCCATCTTCTGACATCTGTTTCAACTTCTTCCTTCAGAAACTTGAAGCTTATATCTTACAATACTTTTGCTTCTTTCATTAGCATTACCTTAAGATCTTTTATTTATTTTACAGGCTATTGTGAAAGGTGGTTCCCAATTCTTTCTCAGTGTGTTTGTCATTTGTATATAAGAATGCTACTGATTTTTGAGTACTAATTTTGTATCTTGCTACTTTACAAAAGATTATCAGGTGTAGGAGTTTCATGGAGTTTTTAGGATCTAGGGTATATACAATCACAGCTTTTTCAAATAAAGATACCTTTGACTTCGTCCTTTAGTTGTCTTATTTTTCCAGCTAAGAGTTCAGTAGTATGTAGTATCTAGAAGAACACAAATAGATCCATATCTATCACCCTGCACAAAACTCAAGTCCATGTGGACTAAAGACTTCGACATAAACCCAGTTACACTGAACTGATAAAAATGAAAGTGGAAAATAGCCCTGAACACATTGATACAGGTGACCACTTTCTAAATTTATTTTTTTTTTGTATTTATCAAGAAAAACAGTAAATAGAATTTAAAATGCTGATAAGTTAACAATGACTATAAAGAAAATAAAAATCATAAGCATGACTTATCAAGGGTGATAATGCAAATAATTTGCTACACATATATTTACTTTGTGTTCAGCTTTCCCTCTGGATTTTTTTTTCTATCCCTGTATATCCCCATTCAAGGTCCCTTGCCCCTCCTGCCACATCAGGTCATTTTTTCTTCTCCACAACTCCCCATCCCTACCCTGGGCATGCTGCAGACAGTCCCATGATCCAATAATGCTTAGTTCAGTCTCCACTCCTGGCAAATTCAGTTTTGTCCCCCCTCCCTCAAGAGTGAGTCAGGTGTTCCTCTAGGTGGAGTGGGATCCGAAGGGTCAGTCCAGGGTGTTTCTCATCCCAAGCTGTTCAGTGGTTGTGGTTTGCGGCTTGGGCATGCTTTGCTTTTTTCTTGTTTGTTTGTTTAGAGACCACTAATGAGTTAGTACATCCCCTGCTTATCTTTCTGAGTTTGTGATACCTCTCTCAGGAGGATATTCTCCAAATCTATCCATTTGCCTGCAAATTTTAGGATATCATTTTTTTTTTACTGCTGTGTAGTATTCCATTGTGTAGATGTACCACAGTTTGTTAATCCATTCTTCAGTTGAGGGACATCTAGGTTGTTTCCAGGTTCTTGCTATTACAAATAATGATGCTATGAACATAGTTGAGCTAATACCTTTGGAGTGTGACTATGCCTCTTTAGGGTATACACCCAGAAGTGGTATTGCTGGGTCCTTGGGGAGATTGATTCTCAATTTTCTGAGAAACCTCCATATTGCATTCCAAAGTGGCTGAACAAGCTTACAGTCCCCTCTACTGAAGAATGGATTAATAAACTGTGGTACATATACACAATGGAGTACTACTAAGCTGTAAGAAAAAAGAAAAAAAAGAAGAAAAAATGATATCCTAAAATTTGCAGGCAAATAAATGGATTTGGAGAATATCCTCCTGAGCGAGGTATCACAAACCCAGAGAGATAAGCAGGGGATATACTCACTTATTAGTGGACTCCAAACAAACAAACAAACAAAAAAATCAAAGCATGCCCAAGCTCCAAACCACAACCACTGAACAGCTTGGGATCTGACACCTTGGATCCCACTCCCTCTATAGGAACACCTGACTCAGTCTCGATGTTGGGGTGAGGAAACTGGATCTGCTAGGTGTGGATGCTGAACTAAGCATATGGGGTTCTTGGGAACTCCTGCCCTTGCTGGGGAGGAGATGAGGGTATGTGGAAAAGAGAGAGTGACTGAAAGGAGTGGGAGGGGTAAGGGACCTTTAACAAGGATAAAAATGGATAGAAAATGTGACTTTATTCATAATACAGAAAGATTATCAGGTGTAGGAGTTTCACAGTTTTTAGGGCCTATTGTATATACAATCATAGTTTCTTCAAATAAAGATATCTTTGATTTCTTCCTATTTTTTCCCCTTTGATAACCTTTAGTTGTCTTATTTTTCCAGCTAAGAGTTCAGTAGTATATAGTATGTAGAATAACACAAATAGATCCATATCTATCACCCTGCACAAAACTCAAGTCCATGTGGACTAAAGACCTTAACGTAAACCCAGTTACACTGAACTGATAAAAAAGAAAGTGGAAAATAGCCCTGAACACATTGATACAGGAGACAACTTCCTAAATTTCATACCAGTAGCCCAGACACTGAGAGCAACAATTAATAAATGGAACCTCCTGAAATTGAGAAGCTACTGAAGGCAAAGGGCACAGTTAAAAAGAAAAATTGGCAGCTTATAGAATGGAAAAAGATCTTCACCAACCCTACATCTGGATTGGCATACATACTTATCTATCATGGAATTATTCACTTTATATATTCAATTTATATATTCAATTATGCAATATATCATATAAAGGATTAATAGTTATTAAGGGGTTATATAAACACTCACTTATACAAATGGAATCTTAGAACAATTCTTGGAGATGGAACTGTCCCATGCCAGGCTGCTGGTCTGTTTTCCAAGAAGACAGGTACAAAACAGGAAGGGAAGTCAGTGTTCCAGGTTCCAATCTATTCCGGCCATGCCCCATCAGGGTCCTGATCCTCAGAAGCTAATAAAGCTTCCCTAAATGATGCCTGAATCCCACCACACTTATCTCTAAAATATGTAAAATATGTAAAGAACTCAGGAACCTAGAGGTCAAAAAACCAAATAACCCATTTTAAAACATGTGGTATTGTTATATTTGGTTCTGGCCCGGACTTTCTGGGCCTGATCCAAAGGTTTAGTCTCACTCTCAGCCCTGCTTTGCCTCAAATAATCACACACAGGCTTATATTATTTTTACGCTGATTGACCTAGGGCCCAGGCATATAATTTGCTAGCTCCTTCATCTGAACTGAACCATCTTGTTCAGCCACTCTGCTCTGTACCTTTTCTCAGAGCAGCATTTCAGTCTCCTCGTTGTATCTGTGGTGGCTCTCTCTCGCATTTCTGCCTGGCATCTGTTTGGAATCTGTCTTTGCTCTGATATGTTCCCAAGTATTCTTAGTCTGGTAGTCCCGCACACACTTCCTATTTGCTTTTGGCCAATCAGCTTTTATTCAACCTGTAGGGGGAACAAATATTTACATTACCAGCATAATCCCACTACAGAATACAAAGCTAAATAAAGAATTCTCCCATCCAACAGAAGAATCTTTAATGGCTGAAAGATATTTAAAGAATTGCTCAACATCTTTAGCCATCAGGGAACTGCAAATCAAAACAACTCTGAGAAACCATCTTATACTTGTCAGAATGGCTAAGATCAAAAACACAGATGTCAGCTTATGCTGGAGAGAATATGGAGCAAGAGGAACACTCCTCCATTACTGGTGAGAATATAAACTTATATAGCCTTTTTGGAAATTAGTATGTCGGATTCTGAGGAAAACGGGAATCAATCTCCCCAATGATCCAGCAATACACTATTGGGCATATACCAAAAGAATGCACATTCTTACCCCAAGGGCAGCAGCTTAACTATGTTCATCACAGTATTTTTCATAATAACAAGAACCTGGAAACAACCTAGATGTCCCTCACCTGAAGAAAGAAGAGTTGTTGTACATTTACACAATGAAGTATTACTGAGCAGTAAAAAAAAAAAAAAAAAAATAGGCCGCCGGACCTGTGCTCTCTGCTGCATCCCAGCACACTCTGGAGCAGGGGGCAGCTGAACTCTGCACCTGGCCACACCCACAGCTCCTGCTGCTGCTGAGGGTATCTGCAAGGATCCCTACTGCGACCCCGAACTGAGTGAACTGAGCAAACCAACTGCAGGGGTCTCTGAGGGGCGGATTCGAACCCTGACCAGAGGTGAGGAGGGTTTGGCAGGCCTCAGCGC
>PVIH01031578.1:0-10640 GCA_004025045.1 Sigmodon hispidus | reverse complement strand
GTTGATCCTACCAATCCAGGAACATGGGAGAGCTTTCCATTTTCTGATATCCTCTTCAATTTCTTTCTTCAGTGTTTTAAAATTTTTGTCAAATAGGTCTGTTACTTCTTTGGTTATAGTTACTCCAAGGTATTTAATACTATTTGCAGCTATTATGAAGGGTAATGTTTCCCTTATTTCTTTTTCAGCTCTTCTATCTCTAGTGTATATAGAAGTACTACGGATTTCTTTGAGTTAATCTTGTATCCTGCTACATTGCTGAAGGTGTTTATCAGAAATAGCAGTTCCTTGGAGGAATTTTGTGGGTCACTTATGTATACAATCATATCATCTGCAAATAGAGATAGCTTCACTTCTTATTTTCCAATTTGTATCACCTTAATCTCTTTTTGTTCCCTTATTGCTTTAGCTAAAACTTCGAGAACTATATTGAATAGATAAGGGGAGAGAGGACATCCTTGTCTAGTTCCTGACTTTAGTGGGATTGCTTTGAGTTTTTCTCCATTAAATTTGATACTGGTTGTCAGCTTCTTGTAAGTCGCCTTTATTATATTTAGGTATTCTCCCTGTATTCCTGATTTCTCCAGGGCTTTAATCATAAAGAAGCGTTGGATTTTGTCAAAGGCTTTTTCCACATCTAAGGATATGATCATGTGGTTTTGTTCCTTTAGTTTGTTTATATGATGGATAACATTTACAGTTTTTCATATATTAAACCAGCCCTGCATTTCTGGCACGAAGCCTACTTGGTCGTGGTGGATGATATCTTTTATGCATTGTTGTATATGGTTTGCCAAAATTTTGTTGAGAATTTTCACATCGATATTCATGAGGGAAATTGGTCTGTAATTCTCCTTCTTTGTTGTGTCTCTGAGTGCCTTGGGCATTAGGGTAATTGTGGCTTCATAAAAGGAATTTGGCAATATTCCTTCAGTTTCTACTGTGTGAAATAGTTTGAGGAGTAACAGTATTAATTCTTCTTTGAATGTCTGGTTGAATTCGGCACTGAAACCATCTGGACCAGGGCTTTTATTTTTGGGGAGGTTTTTAATGACAGCTTCAGCTTCCTGAAGGGTTATAAGCCTGTTTAGGTAATTAATCTGATCTTCATTTAGTTTTGGTATATGGTACCTGTCCAGAAAGCTGTCCATATCTTCTAGGTTTTCCATTTTTGTGGAATACAGATTTTCAAAATATGACCTGATAATTCTCTATATTTCCTGGGTGTCTGTTGTTTTGTCCCCCTTTTTGTTTCTGATTTTGTTGATTTGAACACTCTCTCTGTTTTTTGATTAGTTTGGCTAAGGGCTTATCTATCTTGTTAACTTTCTCAAAGAACCAACTCTTAGATTCATTGATTCTTTATATTGTTCTTTTTGTTTCAATTGTATTGATTTCAGCTCTAAGTTTGATTATTTCATGCCGTCTACTCCTTCTAGGTGAGTTTGCTTCTAATTGTTCTAAGGCTTTCAGCTGCACTGTTAGGTCTCTAGTGTAGAATTTCTCTAGGTTTTTCATATAGGCATCTAGTTTTATGAAGTTTCCTCTTAAGACTGCTTTCTTTGTGTCCCACAAGTTTGGATACATTGTAGATTCATTTTCATTGAATTCTAGGAAGACTTTGATTTCTTTCGTAATTTCTTCCTTGACCCAGAGATGGTTCAGCTGAGTGATGTTATTTTCCATGAGTTGGTAGGCTTTCTTTGGGTTTTGATGTTGTTGAACTCTAACTTTAGGCCCTGTTGGTCCGATATGTTACAAGGGATTATTTCCATTTTTTTGTATCTGCTGATATTTGCTTTATGACCAATTATGTGGTCAATTTTGGAGAAAGTTCCATAAGGAGCTCAGAAATATGTATATTCCTTTGCCTTTGGATGGAAGCTTCTGTGGATAGCTATTAAATCCATTTGCATCATAACCTCTTTTAGACTCCTTATTTCTCTGTTGAGACTCTGTCTTGTTGATCTGTCTAGGGTTGAAAGTGGGGTATTGAAGTCTCCCACTATTAGGGTGTAAGAATTGATGTGAGATTCGAGCTTTAGCAGTGTTTCTTTTACATAAGAAGGTGCCCTTATATTAGGGGCATAAATATTCAAGATTGAAATTTCCTCTTGACCAATTTTTCCTGTGATGAATAAGTAGTGACCATCTTGGTCCCTTTTAACTGCTTTTAGCTTAAAGTCTACTTTGTTAGATATTAGGATTGCAACCCCTGCTTGTTTCTTAGGACCATTTCACTGGAAAATCTTTTCCCAACCCTTTATTCTAAGACTGTGTCTGTCTTTGCGATTGAGGTGTGTTTCTTGTAGGCAACAGAAGGATGGCTTCTGTTGTTGTATCCATCTTGTTAGTGTGTGACGTTTTATAGGACAGTTGAGACCATTGATATTAAAGGAAATTAGTGACCATTGATTCATATTTCCTGCCATTTTTGGTGGTAACTTGTTTGTATTTCCTTTCTCTAGGGTATTCTTATGTGGAATTATTGATTGTTTGTGATTTCGTGGGTGTATCTGGGGTCCTTATGTTGGAGTTTTCCCTCCAATACTCTCTGTAGTGCTTGATTGGTAGATAAATATTCTTTCAGTCTGACTTTGTCCTGAAATACTTGCTTACTCCATCTATGGTGATTGATAATTTTGCAGGGTATAGTATTCTAGTTTGGCATCCATGCTGTTTTAGCGTCTGTATAACTTCTGACCAAGCCCTTCTAGCTTTCATCATTTCCATTGAATAGTCAGGCATTATTCTGATAAGTCTGCCTTTATATGTGAGTTGGCCCTTTTCTTTTGCAGCTCTTAAAATTTTTTCTTTGTTCTGTATGTTTTCTGGCTTGATTATAATGTGGCACGCTGTTTTGGGGGGTCATATCTATTTGGTCTTCTGTATGCTTCTTGTATCTTTATAGGCATTTCCTTCTTCAGGGTAGGGAAGTTTTCTTCTATGATTTTATTGATAATATTATCTGGGCCTTTGGGCTGGTATTCTTCTCCTTCTTCTATTCCTTTTATTCTCAAATTAGCTCTTTTCATGGTGTCCCATATTTTCTGAACATTTTGAGTTATGGCTTTTTTAGTTTTAGTATTTTCTTTGACAGATATATCTAATTGAGCTACTGAGTCTTCCATTTCAGAGATTCTATCTTCCATCTGTTGAACTCTGTTTGTTATTCTTATATCTGTGGTTTCAGCTTTTTTCTTCAGGTTTTCTATTTCCATCTTTTCCTCATTTTGTGCCTTTTTTATTGTTTCTATTTCAGTTTTTAGTTCCTGGCATGTTTCTTTCATAGATTTGTTTATCTCTTCCAATTTTTTGTTTGTATTTTCTTCTATTTCTTTAAGGCTATTTTTCATATCTTCTTTGAGAGCTACAATGATCATCAAAAAGGAATTTTTGGTGTTGCTTCCTTCTGTTTCCTCTTCATTGCTCAGTGCAGGTCTTGTATTTGTAAGACTGCCACTCTCTTCTGGAGTTACCATGTTGTTCTTCGTATTATTATGTAATTTTTTGCACTGACGTTTTCCCATGGCTTCAGTGGTTCACGATTAGATGGCTCCTGGTCAGTTGTGGCACTCGGGCTTTTGTGCCTACTGTCACCTCTCTGGGCAGGGTCTGAGTCTGTCCATCAGAGACCCCAGAAGTTATCTGTTCACTCAGTTGGAAGACGAGGTGGGTAGCCATCCAAGTTCCCTCAGTAGTAGCTGTGGGTATGTTGAGAGGCAGACTTTCTCTGCCCCTGCTACAGAGTGCGCTGGGATTCTGCAGACAGCACCTGGTCCCGGAAGCGGAACTGGGATGGATGGGAGCTCAACTCTCCCTCCCTGGCTGGGATATAGGTGCTTGGGCCTGGTGACCACTCCTCACCTCTGGGCGGGGTCTGAGTCTGTCCTTCAGGGACCCCTGTAGTTATCTGTTTGCTCAGTTTGAGGTGGAGGTGGGTAGCTGTGCAAATTCCCTCAGCAGCAGCTGTGGGTATGGTGAGAGGCAGACTTTCTCTGCCCGTGCTACAGAGTGCACTGCGACTTTGCAGACAGCACCTGGTCCCAGGAACCATAAGCAATTTTTAAATTTTAATAGCTGAAGAATTAGCAACATCACCCTTCTATTTTTATTGTTCTGGCAGTAGATTTTTAATTTTTTGATTACAGTTTGTTATTATATTAAATTTCTCTATTGCCTTTCTTCTTTTTTTCCTGATTCTTTTACTTCCTTCCTGTTCCTTTCCTTTTGGGAGAGGAAGTGAACCAAGTCTCATTCTTAGTGCAGGCTGGTATGGAGCCTGCAGTGATCCTCATGTCTTTGCCTCCATGGCTGGGCCTGCAGATGTTAGCCACCACATGTAACTCAGTTTTTAGCTTCCTATTTATTTGGTTCCTGTTGTGGTCATTGTTTTTTTCTTCCTTCTACTAACTTGGATTCAGTTTGCTTCTCAATTTCTAGTTTCTTAAGAACAGAAACAGAAATCATTGACCTGAAACGTTTTGTTTATTCCCATGCCAGTTTTTATTTCTGGAAGCCCCATCTAATTCCTGCTGTGATAGTAGGCCAAACTTTCCTCATTCTGGGTTTCCATTTTGATCTATTTGTTCATTTATTTATTAATTGTTCTTTGATTTCTCCCTGATCTGTAGTTACATATAAGTATTTTATGTAGTTTGAACTATTTAGATCTTTTTGATGATTTTTAATTTAATTTCTTCTGGGTCAGAGAATGTACTTATGTGACTTCTATATTTTAAATAATCCATTTATATTGTGGGTTTTTAGCCTATGTTGGTAAAGATATCATGGGCACTTGACAAGATTGTGTATTCTTAGCTTCTTTATTGTTATATTCTAGGAATGCTAATTGGATCAAGGTGTTCAGGTCTTTTGTGGCCTTATTCATTTTTCTTTACTTTCATTGGAATAATTAATAAGAGGAACTGACATTTCTGACTATAGTAGCAGTTTTTGCTTCATGTGTTATTTTTTACTAAACTTAATTCTTTTTAAAATTTATTTATTTGTTTTACACATGGACTGCAATTTCTCATTCCAATCACTTCCTCATACCTCCTCTTAGACACCCCCATCCACTCCTCCTCCATTCCTATTTAGAAAAGGACAGGCCTCCCATAGATGTGGTCAAAATATGATGCATCAAGGTATAGTAAAAGTACCCACACCCCCATTTATTAAGGCTGGGCAAGGCTACCCAATATGAGGAAAATGGTC
Source organism: Sigmodon hispidus (assembly GCA_004025045.1). Taxonomy (NCBI): domain Eukaryota; kingdom Metazoa; phylum Chordata; class Mammalia; order Rodentia; family Cricetidae; genus Sigmodon; species Sigmodon hispidus. The sequence continues at coordinate 5,420 of PVIH01031578.1, read as the reverse complement.
TCTAAAATCAGCAAAAGAGTAAGTGACAGCACCTGTTAACACTGTTAGTAGTCCCACAAAAAGACTAAGCTATACTACTATCTCATATATGGAGAGAACCTAGTTCAGTCCCATGGGGCTTCCTGGTTGTCCATTCAGCCTCTGTGAGTTCTCATGAGTCTGGATTACTTGATTCTATGGGTTTTATTGTGATATTCTTGACTCCTTTAGCTCCTATAATACTTCCTTTTTCTTCAGCAAGATTCCCTGAGCTCTCCCTTCCTTGACTCTGAGTCTCTGAATCTGTTTCTACCAGTTGCTGGATGAAGCCTCTCTGATGACTATTGGGTTAGGCAACAATCTATGAGGCAGAATATTATTAGGCATCATTACATTGATAATTTTTTGTCCAGTTGTGTTTGATTCTATCCTCTGTCTTTGGGATATTCAGCCTCTGGGTCATTATGCTCTGGGCAGTGCCAGAGGTGGGCTTACTCTCATGGAATAGGTCTCAGGCTGGAGCAGTTATTTGTTGGCCACTCTTATAATCTCTTTGTCACTCTTACCCCAGCTCATCCCATAGGCCAGACAGACTGTAGGTCAAAGGTTATGTGGCTGAGTTGGTGTCCCAGTCCCTTCACTGTTATTCATGCCTGGTCTCAAGGGATGGTCACTTCATGCTATGTGTTCTATTTTGCTAAGAGTCTTAGCTGAGGCCATCCTTGTAGATTCCTCTGAGATTCCCTTGAAGCAGGTTTTATCTGGCTCTGAAATGAACCCCTTTCCAGTCAGCTCTTTCAGTACTCTCCCCAACCCCACCTTATATTCCTATCCCTACCCACCCACAAAATTTTCTCTATTCCCTCTTCATAGTGAGATCCATTCATCCTGCCTTGATCTCCCCTTGTTACTTAGTCTCTCTGTTTTCAATTTTGATTTTTGTTGTTGTTGAAAATAGATTTCTTTTCATATAGTACATGGTTTCCCATCCCCAAATCCTCCTAGATCCTCCCCATTTCCTTAACCACCCAAATCTACAACTATTCTTTCTCTCTTATTAGGATACAAAAAACATCTAAAATTAATTTTTAATAATTAGATAAAATAAACACAGTAAACCTGAATAGGACAAAACAACCAAACCAAAAAAGAGACAATGAGAAAGCTCAAGAAACACATATAGATGCAGAGGCACAATTATTTACATACACAAAATTCCCATGAAAATCCAAATCTGGAAAGCATAATGTATATGCAAATGAGTATGTGGTAGTATTGATAGATATGTGGCCCCAAAGACTGAATTATGTGTTTGATTGCTTGGTTTATAGGGAGTGGCACTATGAGGAGATGTGGCCTTTGTTGAAGGAGGTGTGGTACAAGTGGGGGCAGGGCAGGCTTTGAGGTTTTATATGCTCAAGATATGCCCAGTGTGAGACACAGCTCACTTCCTGTTGCCTATGGATCAAGATGTAGAACTCTCAACTCCTCTCCAACACCATGTATGTCTAAATGCTACCTTGCTTCCCACCATCATGATAATGGACTATATACCTTTGAAAGTCTAAGCTGCTACCTCAATTAAATGTTTTCTTTTATAAGAGTTGCCATGGCTATGGTATCTCATCACAGCAATAGAAACCCTAAATAAGATATACCAGTAAGTTTTTCTTTTAAGTGCTGACAAACCATAATGAGACAAAGAACCTCCAAAAATACCATTGAGTTTATTTGTTTATTTTGGCTCTCTACTGCTGAGTATGAGGTCTGACCAACATTGACAATTGGAGATATTTTCTGGGTTAGGAGTTTGGGTTTGTGTCCATTTCCCTTCTTAGCTCTAGGATCCCATCTGGCCCAGAATTGTGCAGGCCCTTTGTGCATGCTGCAACAGTCTTTGTGAATTCATATACACATTGTTCCTGCTGTATTTAGAAGGCCTTGTTTCTTTGGTGTCCTCCATCCCCTTTGGCTCTTATAATCTACTTTCTCTTCAGCAGAATTCCCTGATCCCCAAGGGGAGGAATTGATGAAGAAATCACATTTAGGAATGAGTCTTCCAAGGTCTCTCATCTTCTGTTCATTGTCCAGCTGTGGGTCTTTGTATTTATTCCCATCTGTCATGAAAGGAATCTTCTCTAATGATGGGCTGGGAAAGACACTATGAGTATAACAGAATGCTGCATATTTGAAGTACTTTACTTATAGGTCACAAATAGCTTATTCTTGTTTTGGAGTCTATTTAGTGATTACTGCCTTTAAAATATTTTTTGTTATTTTTAAAAATTCTTATTTTCTGTATATGGTTGTTTTGCCTACAAATAGGCATGTATACTGCATGTATACCTAGTGCCTGCACAGACCATAAGGAGACATTGGACTCCCTGGAACTGGAGTTTTAGATGTTTGTGAGCTGCCATATTGATATTGGGATTTGAACCTGGGTCCTCTGGAAAATTAGTGTTAACAACTGAAATATCTCTCTAGCCCCTTGATTGCTGCCTTTTAATTGTTATACTTATACCATTTTGTTTAGTGCAATCATTAATGTTGTTAATTAAAATTTACCATAATCTTATTCTTGTTTATCCATATTTTGTTTCCTTTTTTTTTGCAGGATTGGTCAAATTCCATTTTCTCTTTTTTATATTATTAACTGTTGTTGAAGAGAAAAGGTTTTCTTCTGTCCCTTTATTCTTAGTTGTTGGGGTCCTGAAAATTAAACCCAAAAGGAGAGTTTAACAAGAGAAAACAATAGATCTAATTGTGTATATACACAAGCATTCACAAAATAAGACTGAAGGAGATGATTAGAATCTGGGGTGATATCTCATCTTTATAAAGAATAAGGAGGAACAAAGCATGTCTGGATAAACAGAATTTATTAAAAGGAGGAAAGAAAGATAATTTTCTGAGAAACAATGTTTCAGAAAGATGAATGGGCCCCACAAAGAATAGCTGAGAGATAGATTCACTACCATTTCCTTACAGGGTATGAAAGCTATACAGAAATGCTTCTAGCTGCTTTGTTCAGAATAGTTCAAACAACTCTCCTGTCCTGAAGTGGGTTAATTATTAAGCTGTGGCACCTAATATTATTCATCAATAAAAGGGAATGACTTACTTATATTGTCTGACAACTTGGATGAGCTGCAGGAAATTAAGCTGTGTGGAAAAACACAGCCCCATAAGATTACCTACTGCATCATTCCACTTATATAACATATTTATATAACATTTTTTGAAATAATACAATAATAGAAATCAGCAGATCAGTGGTTGTCAGTGATTAGAGAGGCTGTGTGGAGAATGAGAGGAAGGCAAGTGCCTATGGCTACAAAAGCACCAGAAGCAGTACTTGTGCTGTTGAAAAAAATCTGATGTCTTCACTTTCTTTTTTTTTTTTCCAAATCTGTATTCAGCCTTTATTGACAAAAAGGAATATTTCAAACACATAGTAGATAGAATAAGGAAGAAATGTTGGGGCTGGGGAGGTGGTGTAGTCCACAGCACTTGGGTAAAATCCACTATACATCCCAAACACAGTAGGTAGAGACAGGCAAAACCCCAGGCTCACTTGTCAGGTAAGGCAAACTTGCATGATTGGTGAGTTCCAAATCAGTGAGACAATCTGTCTCAAAAAAAAAAAAAAAAAAAAGACAAACAAACTGATCAAAGAATATCAAAACAACCCAAAGTGTATCAAAACTGAGGAACACAACTGACATTACCTCAGGCCTCCATGCCACATCACACATGCCAATATTAACGATCTGAGAACTTATAACTTTAAAATATGTAAATTGAACAATGTTGAAATGTACTCTTCAGACCAATTTTAATCCATCTTTTCAGCCTTCCCCCTTTTTATGCCCTCATTTTCAGTGTTCTAGTTGTGATAGAGTATTAATTTTTTTTCAACATGATACCATTGGGAGGATTGAATAACGGGATATAAAATATTTCTTTTTTCTTCTCTCATGCAATGGATCCTGACCACAGCCTCCACTTCCTCTTCTCCTCGTTGTACCCCCCCACACACACACACAAACACACACTGTTCCTCTTTGCAATAGTCCTTATAATGGAATATTAATCTATGATTATATGAAAGTAAATGGTTTAAAGGGCCAGCAAGTTGGCTTAGTGGGTAAAGATGCTTAACAATCAACCCAAGAACCTGAGTTCAATTTCTTGGACCCACTGGGTAGGGGCAGAGAACTGATTTACACTAGTTATCTTCTGAACTCTTCAAGCATGCTATGTCACTAGCTTGCTCACATGTATACCCCCCTACATACACTCTCTCTCTTTTTTTTTCTCTCTCTCTCTCTCTCACACACACACACACACAATACATATAATTAAAACTTAAAAATATTTTAACAAAAGACAAAATAAAGACTTTAGAGAAACAAAAAAGCATTCTTCAACAGTAATTCTCTCCAAGTGGCTGTATAATTCTAGCCATAATGTGACTACATTTTTGTATAAATTGACTAAGTTAGCCAATGTTAGCCTTTTAAGCAAAAGGAAAACAGTTTCCCCAGGGAATTATACCAAGCATTTAATAAATTAACAGTGTGTTAGGTCTCAAACCCTGAGGCAAATGACTGTTGTATTAGGTTTCTGGCCCAGACTTTGTGGTCTAGCCCAGAAATTTGGACCCACTCTCAGCCCCACTGCCACTTAACCCCAAATAATCACACAGATGCTTGTATTATTTTTATGCTGATTGACTTAGGGCCTAGACATATTGCTAGCTAACTCTTTACTCTTAAACTAACCCATCTTGTTCAGCCATGTGGCTTGATATCTTTTCTTAGAGCAGCATTTCAACTTCTTTCCTCTGCATCTATCTGTGGCATCTCTGCTGTGCTCTAAAATGTTCCCAGAGTTTTCTTAGTCTGGTAGCCCCATGTGGCGAGCTGCTTCTGGCCTGCAGAATGACGAGTCACCACTCGCACGATTCTTCTCGGATCACACTTTATTGGAGTACAGCTCAGTTGTGAAATGGTGGAAAGAAGACCCCGAGCCTGAGATTCAGCCTGCTTATATAGGGAAGCCTGGCGCGTGATTGGTGCCCATCACAATGCCTCATTAACATATGGCTGGTGATTGGTTCAAAGTAATACTCATTAGCATATAGCTGGTGATTGGCCCAAAATAATGGCTCATTAGCATATTTGAGGATTGCATCGGATATGTCCTTTCTCAGTGCCTAATTAGCATCAGCACATCAGATTGGTCACTACTCGATGCCTAATTAGCATAAGTGGCAATAGAATGTTCCAGCAAGTTGTGCAAAGGCAAACCGCGCCCTACATCTCCCCCTTTTTTGTTTTCTAATGGCACAAACAGGATATAGCCCATACAGGTGTTCACCTCATGATGTGCCCACCGCTCAAAGGCTGTTTCCTGCTGCCAGGATCCCCGAGACG
>PVIH01031577.1:0-10641 GCA_004025045.1 Sigmodon hispidus | reverse complement strand
TTAGCCTTTGAAGCACCAGCATCTAAATGGCGGGGAATTCTATTGAGAAAAGCTGACAGTAACAAGAATTCCTGTTTTGTTTTGTTTTGTTTTTTTCACCAAAGTTATAGCACATGTGTCAGAGAAAGAGGAAGCTGTCTTACCATGATCTGCTGTGCCTTGAAATAGCAGCCATGCGTGTAGATACTCTCTGCTGTTTATAGCACTTCACATAGTATTTTTCTTGCTCCTTTGTCCGCTAATCAGCTTACAAATATCAAATAAATGTGAAATACCCTTATCTGACTTTCAATCCTCTATATAAAATGCAATGTAGATATGTTAACATAGAATTATAAAGTGTAAAATTCTCTTTTGTATATGCGTCCAGAAGTGGCATTATTGGAAAACTGATATCCCATAGCATAGTTTTTTTTTTCAAAGAATTTTACATTTAATGGTCATAAATTAACAAATAGTGTTATTGTTCTTAGGTCTGACATTAATTATCATGGGGGTCAGGAGGGTTGTGTCAGGAAAACTAGGGGGCAGACTGAGCAGAGATGACCAAGACATGCCAAGAACAACAGAATAGACATTATCTTCCTGTATGGAAGGACAATAATTATCAATTGTTATTACTACGATGTGATAGTAATAGTGACTGCATGTGGGACTCACATTAACTATCCATTGGTCATGTTTTGACAGTCATCACAATGAGTTATGAATCAAGTGCAAATTTTACAAACAAAACCAAACACCAACATAAGATACACAACTATCTTCAAATCTGTTTGTTGTTTCTTTTTTGTTTTGTTGTAATTGTGTAAGATCTACTTCCTCTTCTTCTTTTAAAATTTCATTAATGTATGTGTTTATCTGGGCATGTAGGACATACACAGACTTAATTACTAAAATTTATTAAAAGAGGATAAGTGAAATGATATAATACCATATTTCTGGGCTTTACATTTTCTTAGTTTTGCTGTTGTTGGTTTTTCTACACAAATTCTGGGCTGAATTGATGAAGTATAAAAACTCTCAGAAATATTAGTTGCATTCCATTGATTTTATGTGGAAACTGGAGATGACATATTTAAAAGTTCTTTATGGATCTGGATATAAGAACCATTGATTAAGAATACCTAATGCTCTTCATGAGGTCGTGGATTTGATTCTTGGTAGGCAAATGGTGACCTAGCACTATCTTTCACTTCACTTTCAGGGATCATCTTATTGACTCTAAAGACACCAGATATGTACAAAAAGTTCTTACAAACATACAAATAAGACATTCACATATATAAAAATACTTTTAAAATATTTCATGTTAAGAAACAGATAAAGTCTGTATTCACCTGTATGCATTTTGTATGTGTGTGTGTGTGTGTGCGTGTGTGCGCGCGCGCGCACATGCACGTGCATGTTTTAAATCACTTTATTTGCTCATCTTTCAATAAAATAATGTTTTTGCTTAAAGTCCACTAATTAGTGAGTACATCCCCTGTTTATCCTTCTGAGTTTGTGAGACCTCACTCAGGAGGATATTCTCCAAATCCATCCATTGGCCTAAGAATTTTAGGATATCATTTTTTCTTACTGCTGAGTAAGTACTCCGTTGTGTGGATGTACATCAGTTTGTTAATCCATACTTCAGCTGAGGGGCATCTAGGTTGTTTCCAGTTTCTTGCTATTACGAATAATGTTGCTATGGACATAGATAAGTTAATGTTTTTGGGGTGTGAATGTGTGTCCTTAGGGTATATGCCCAATAGTAGTATTGCTGGACCCTTGAGGAGTCTGATTCCCAGTTTTCTGAGAAGCTAACATACTACATTCCAGAGTGGCCGAACAAGATTACACTCCCACCAACAATGGAGGAGTGTTCTGGTTTTCCACACCCTCTCCAGCATAGGTTGTCATCTGTGTTTTTAATCTTTTCCGTTCTGACAAGTGTAAGGTGGTATCTCAAATTCGTTCTGGCGCATTTCTCTGATGGCTGAAGATGTTGAGCACATTTTCATGTGCTTTTCAGCCATATTTAACTTTCCAAAATTGTAAGGGAGTAATTAGGAAGGAGACATGATATAGATCCAGTCATAGACTAGAGTAGCCAGGCGCTGTACATGGGTGCAAAAGGCTGAAAGGCCACACGTCTAGGTAAAGGTAAATAATGTCTAATACTATTACATCTCCCTCTTTTTTTAAAAAAATAAATGAGTTTTAAATCTAAATATAAAAGTATATACAATGGAAACAATTATATATCAATGTATAGGAGAAGGAAAAGGCAAATTATATAAAGTCATAATACAACTAACAACAAACATGAAATATATGTTAAATGTTTAGAATATTGGTAAGTGGCTATATATATATGTATATATATATATATGTAACGTCAAAGCTATTAATCATAGATAATATGAATCTAATACCTAAATATTCTTAGGTAAGATATGAGATGAGCATAACCTTGCCTTTCTTGTCTTCAACCACATTAAAGACCTGAGAAGATTAATATATTACCCAAATTAGCTACCTGAATACATAAATAACTTTTAAATTTTAGTAGCAAAAGACAGTGAGAATCAGCCACAGCTTTTCTTTCTGCAAAGTTGGAGATTCCACATTTTTTGACTACAGGCCGGGCATATCTGACAGGTCTCTTCTGCAGTCAAATGCTCTACCACTGAGCTATACCCCCGACAGGTCTCTTCTGAAGCAGGATACTTCGAGTAACCATTGTATCCTATCTTTGCAGGTTTAAGTAATCTCTTGTCTTCATCCTGCTCATCTAGATTGGATGTGTGCTTACTGTCAGTAGTTGATGCAAGGGCATTTCTTTGCCCAACAGTCCATTATCCACCAAAAAAGGCAAACTCAATGAAGAGTGTCTTTGATGCCCAATGCTACCTTGTGAAAGGAACGGTAATGTAAGGAAGAATTATGTGTCTCATAGCTAAATTTTGTAAAGCTAATCATTTACATTCCTTATTTTCTAGGTCTGTAAACTAAACTCCTGTCCATCTGACATATCTTATCATATATCTAAAGAACCTAAACAACACTACAAGTAAAAGGCAAACATAGGTAATGGTGATCTGTAATTCTTATTTTTCTAAAGACTGAAGCTTACCAAGTATGCAGTCTATAAATGGGTATAGTTTTTGGATAATGACTTCAAGTATGACAATCATACAAAAATTAAACAAAGGTAAATTTATAAATAGATATTACAAAACAGCAATAGTATAATAAATATATATCATTGGGGATGTAGCTTAGACAAAAGCAAAAAAATATCTTAAATAGAGGTAGACTATATACATATATATGTTATAACAACAATAATTAAACTAAGGTAAAAATTAAGTAGTGGAAATGACAATAATATACATAATATGTATTAATGTGTAAAATATTTTAAACAGAAGTAGAAGTACATTCAAAATATGACAATTAGAGATTCAATTATGTATCAATATACAAATTACGTTAGAAAGACTTATAAAATAATTTGAGATTTGAATTTGTATCAATATATAACTGGATTATAATTAAGCACAAATAAAATAATTCCTTCTTTGAGCATCAATATTCATGAGAGAAATTGGTCTGTAATTCTCCTTCTTTATTGTGTCTTTGAGTGGCTTGGGTATTAGGGTAATTATGGCCTCATAAAAGGAATTTGGCAATATTCCTTCAGTTTTTACTGTGTGAAATAATTTGAGGAGTAATGGTAATAATTTTTCTTTGAATGTCTGTTAGAATTCTGCACTGAAACCTTCTGGACCAGGGCTTTTATTTTGGGGGAGGCTTTTAATGACAGCTTCAATTTTCTTAAGTGTTATAGGCCTGATTAGGTAATTAATCTGATCTTCATTTAATTTTGGCAAATGGTATCTGTCCAGAAAGCTGTCCATTTCTTCTAGGTTTTCCATTTTTGTGAAATACAGATTTTCAAAGTATAATCTGCTAATTCTCTGGATTTCATGGGAGTCTGTTGTCATGTCCCCCTTCTAATTTCTGATATTGTTGATTTGAACACTCTCTCTCTGCTTTTTTTATTCATTTGTATAAGGGCTTTCTATCTTGTTTACTTTCTCAAAGAACCAACTCTTAGTTTCATTGATTCTATCTTTTATTTTGTTTCAGTTGTATTGATCTCAGCTCTAAGTTTGATTATTTCCTGCCATCTACTCCTTGTAGGCGAGTTTGCTTCTAATTGTTCTAAGGCTTACAGCTGAGCTGTTAGTTCTCTAGTGTGGGATTTCTCTAGGTTTTTCATATAGGCATCTAGTGCTATGAATTTTCCTATTAAGACTGCTTTCTTTGTGTCCCACAAGTTTGGGTATGTTGTGGATTCATTTTCATTATATCCTAGAAAGACTTTTATTTCTTTCTTAATTTCTTCCTTGATCAGAGGTGGTTTAGCTGAGTGCTGTTTAGTTTCCATGAGTTGGTAGACTTTCTTTGATGCTTGTTGAACTCTAACTTTAGGCCTTGATGGTCCAATATGTTACAAAGGTTTCAATTGTTAAATGTTACAATTATTTTAATTTTTTTGTATCTGTTGATATTTGCTTCATGACCAATTATGTGGTCAATTTCAGAGAAAGTTCCATGAGGAGCTGAGAAATATGTATATTCCTTGGCATTTGTGTGGAAACTTCTGTAGATATCTATTAAATCCATTTGCATCATAACCCATTTTAGACTCCTTATTTCTCTGTTGTGTCTCTGGCTGGTTGACCTATCCAGGGGTGAATGTGGGGTATTGAAATCTACAATTTTTTGGGTGTTAGAACTGATGTGGGATTAGAGCTTTAGCAGTGTTTCTTTTACATAGGTAGGTGCCCTTTTATTGGGGGCATAAATATTCAGGATTGAAATCTCCTCTTGACCTTTTTTATGACAAATACTGGAGAATTCTAAGGGCTCATTAATTCTTCTATATGCTGAGCATTTAACTGCTCCTCTACCAGCTGCTCTAAGGCCTGTAATTTGTTAGTAGCCATTGATTATTCCATATAGATTTATCTGTTAACTATTTTAAAGGCAGTGCTGTAAGTGTCTTTGTAAGATCAACAGCTTTTTTGCCTCATTTCTGTACTGCCTGGATAGTTTGTGAGTGTTTCTCATAATACCTTCTAATATTTCTCACAGAAATATGTATTAGTTCATGATTCATTTCTGTGTTTGTAGGAATGTTAATCTATCTGTTCCATTGTTGCAGTAAATCTCATTCCAATAAATTTATACCAATGTTAGACATATTATCTTTAATTTTTCTCTCTGTCATTCTGGTTTTATATTCCTTAGCCATTTTTTACTTTGTTTTACTTGTGGTAACAACTCAATTCCCAAGAACTGAACATTTTAATCCTGAAGTGGCCAGTTTGGATGCCACGACTCTGGTGAGTCTTGATATTAGGATGGGGAAATCGGACTTGCTGGCAATGGATGCTGAACTAAGCCACCTTGGGAGCTTCGAACCTCCTGACCATGATGGGGAGAACATAAGGAGATGGGGAGAAGCAAGAGTGACTGGAAGGGATGTGAGGGTGAAGGGAGTTTGAACAAGAAGATTCATGGAAAAAAAATAAGACCTTATTCAAAAGTAAATAAAGACTAAAAAATTAATAATAATAAATAAGAAATTATTAATACTTCCACCTCTTTGTCTAATAAACCTTCAATAATAAAATGATTTATTTGTCCTTTTAATTTTCACCTTTATTCATTAATAGACATTTGCCAGAATATTTTTTCTATAATTTGTCCTGAGATTTTTTTTCTATAAATTTTCTATCATTTAGTATAGTATGTTTTTTAAGATAGGTTTTTAATTTGTTTAATTGTTCTGGGAAGGTTTATCTTCCACAATAGCCAGGTAAGATTGCACTGAATTGGATGTAGGAGCTTTGGAAAGCCCCCTTTGGCGTTTTCTGAAACAGAAGGTTACCTTGTCTGTCTCTTGTTGATCTACATTCATTAGTCCAATGTCTAGCTTTTCCACACCTCCTGCATGCTCCAGAAAGTGCCCTTTTGATTATTCCCTACAAAGACACTGTTTCTGGGAATACCTTGATTACACTTTTTTTTAATATGACCTTGCCTTCCACTATTATAGCACTTAACATTCTGCCTTTTTCTTATACCTCTAGAAATGATCTGTACTACCCAAATATCATCACCTTCACAAGAATCTGCATTGTTTCATGAATCAAATCCTCTAAGGATACTGACCTTGCTTTTAATGGTCTTATTATTGTTTTTTTACATTGTGAAAAATGCTAGGGACTCGATTATTACTCACCTTGCTTCTGAATCCAGTACTAACCTGTTCACTACAGCAGATAATCGGTGAAAAATGTCTATAAAAGTTTCCTTTGGGCTTTGAATTACTTTTGTGAATGATTCAGTTTCCCTTTCTATTTCTTCGATTTGATCCCAAGCATTTAGTGCTTCCATTTGGCATAAATCAAGAGTGTGTTTATCATATAGGAATTGACTTTCAATATTAGAATATTCTCTTTCCCTTAAGAGGTTGGTCTTGGGAGACTTCTATGCTCCTGGCTCTACTTCTTTATTCTATTACTTTATGCTCCTCTTTCCACCATGTTTTCCACTGTAAAAGTAGCCCTGGTCCCAAAACAGTAGTATCAATAGCCCAGTCCTTAGGGGTGATCTGGTATCAACAGGATAATCAACTGTTGAGCATTTGCTTTACACATGGTGAATGCATCCAATATGGCACATTCACATGTTTAACTCTTTTTAGTTCAAGCATTTGCACAGGAGCCCAGTTACTTCTGTAATATCTTTACCCCTTTATGATTTTTTTAATGGTTACTGTGTATGGTAGTGTTGGCTGTCTGATAACTTTAGGCTATTATTCTGTAGCCTTAGATGACATTGCTGAGATCTATTCTTTATACTCCTCTGTTTGTGTTTGAATATCTTTATGTTCCCTCTTAACAGACTTATTAAAGATTTTATTTCTTGGCAATCACATTAATTGACTTCTTCAATGGTAAAACAGAAGTCAAACAAAAAATATTCATAATAAACAGGATGATACTAATCCTATATACTTTATTTAACATTCCCATTACTGGTTCCAGTATCAAATCATCTAGAGAAAGATCACAGAAAGAGCAAGCACTCTCCACCGCCTTAAACAAATTCCCCCTTTTTAAAAAAATCTGTTGTACACACCAATCTAATTGTCAGTGAAAATTCAAATTGCTGTGATGTGGGGTAACTATCTAATGTGATAGCAGCCCAAGAAGGGGGTATAGAAAGAGAAAGAACCCAAAACCCACCAGGAGAAATAGGCCACTGTCTATAAAACTTACTCAGATAAAAGTGAAACAGACACACTTGTGGTCAGTTCTGCTTAAAGCTGGAGGCTAACTCAAATCCTAACCAGCCAGTAATTACTTCTCCAGTCATCTGTTCTTCGGACTTGTAAGTGGCTTTTTTGGGGATATTTGTGCCCCAAAGTTGGGTGTCAAGTGTTAACACCAATTCAGATTACAAGTGAAGAGACTCTAAACCAAATATCAGGGGAAGGCTGAAATATCAGAAAAAGGAAGCACTACAGTCCATTCTTACCCAGCTGTCTTGCAACTTCTTTAATTTTGCTCCTGGTCACTTCTGCTGGTTGCTTCTGCCTCTGCTGGGTTCCTAAGAGGCCTTATGTACCCTTCTCATCAGTTGTATCCCACCCTGGTTAGGATTAAAGGTGTGAGCTGCTCTATTTGGTAGAGCTAAACTTGAATTTACAGAAACAGAGGAAGTTCTGTCTCTGGAGTTATGGGATTAAGTGTGTTGTAGGTCACCATTCCTGGCTTTCCCTGTGCTAGAATAAAAGATGTGTGCTATTCACTGTCAGGTGTTGTCCTTGTATTCAAGAATCACAAAATTTCTGAGCTGTCTGTCTAGAACTTGACTGTGTACTGTCTCTCTAATATTTTAGATTTTATTAAATATGTAATATCTCACCTTATAGGTACAATAAAAGGCCACTTTCCACCCAGATATCTTCATCTTTCCACTAAACTGAATGGGTAGTCAGTTTTGAATCTTGCTGCCCTCCTTCACTACTAATTAAAGGGCCAGTCTTAAACTTCCAATGTGAAACATGAAGCACTTCAGTTTCAGTTAATACAGTGTCATTGGCAACCATGTTCACCAGTTCCCTAACTGGCTGACCAGCAAGAAATATAATCATTATAAGTAATTGTGACAAAGAAGGTAAGTTCAAGAAACCTTTTGGAATGGTGTATCTTGCTTTTATGGTCAGGGTTGAGGAGAGTTTAAAGGGACTGAAGTTTTCTCAAGCTAAAAGCAATAGTCTTTAGCTGAATAAAAATATTTATTACATTACGGCATTTGGTCTTAGGTTTTGGCCACTGCCATTCTTGCCTAAAATTTCCAGGCATGCTATAACCCCATCATGATTTGTCATCTAACACTGTCTGATCAGATCCTTTTGATTGTTTCTTAGCCAAAAGATCATTGAGATATGTGATTATTGTTGCAACTGGGACTGTAAATAGAATTATGTCTTTGGTAGCTGTCATCTATTTATGTATTTTCTCATTGTGGAAAGCAGCCACTCTACTAGAGGTAGAGGAGTTAAGCCCCTCCCATACCAATGGCTCAATGAGCATTTTATTAGTGGCACTGGGGTGCGCTCTGCTCGACCACCTTGTTTACTTGGGCAAAAAAATCAGTAAATAATTCTCCTGGTTGTTAAGTAAGATTGTGAAAACCCACAGATAGATCCTGGGGAATGCAAGAATTAAGAGTTCCAAAAGCTAACTAAGAAACATATGAAAATATGCTTGTTGTTCAATTTGGGCCTGAGTAACTGGATTAACAGAATATCTTTGTCCTACAAATAATATTGTGGGGAAAATTGTACTGTATATTATCCTATTCCTGAGATGCTGCATGATATATGCTGAACATCCATTAAAGAAGGTAACTGGGTCTAATAATACTTCATTATATTATACTAATCATAGTAAGTCTATAAATGCACAGATCAGTGCCAAAGACTTATTTAAAATATGGCATATCAGAGCCTAGCTCATTAGCCACTTTTCTAATGGGAGAGAAAGATCTGCTAAAGGCATGAAAATCCATGGCTGATTAACAGCTTTAGAGGTTACATTCACTAGAAAGGTCAGGCCAGGCATTTGTAACACCTTAGATGCTGACTTGTCAGCATGAGCACAGCTCAGTCTAGCAGAGGCAAAATGCCTCCTGGGCAATAAAGGCTGGAGACTATAGGAAGCCATCAAGGAAGGAGTCTTTTCAGACAGGAAAGTAAAGCTGCACAAATACAGGCCCAGGTTCAAACACACAGTAAGGTAAATATACCTAAGAATATTATATTGAAGTATGTATTCTCAAAGTGGTTTGGCAATGGAGGAAGTAAGTGGAGCAGCTTTGGGGCATAATGAGTTCTTCCTGCAGTCTCTGTGGGGTAACTTCTTCCTTATAGTCTGACTTTTGGGAGGGATAGATCATAGACAGCATTGAAGTAAGTGAGAGGTTTGCACTGCATTCCTCCTGGTCAAATGTATTATGAAATTTAATCACTTTTTTCTGGAGAGGAAAGTTTTAAACTTGGAATTATAGCCAGAAGAATAGGATTGAAGGAGAGCTGAGTGGTTTTTCATGAAGCTACTGCATTTTTCCTTGATAGAAAGAGCACATTCATCCACAATTTTCCCTCCTGTGGAGATTCTTGTAGCCAATACTACAGCCTCACCTAAGAACTTCTTATCCTTCTCTATTGTGGTTATTTAGCAGGAATTTGAGAGCTCCTATATGGAGCACCTTCAGTGAGAGGAAATATTGCCCTTTGCCACAGTGTGAGATGAACAATGGAGACTGTGTTTTTGACTAAATGTCTTGTTGCTTAGTGAGGAATTTTTCCTAGGTGTAGTCAGGACATTCTGTGTCCCCCCAAGTCACTACAACATAGTCCCAAATAATCAGAAACAGCTTAAATTAAGTACAAGCGGTTTGGTCTATGACTCAGGATTATTACTTGCTAACACTTATAGTTTAAGTTACTTAAATTTCTATTTATGTTTAGCCATTTGTCTTGGTACCTTCTCTTGGAGCAGCATTCTCATCTTCTTTCTTCTTTTTCTGCTTGCACCTCCTGCTCTGCTTTTCTACTTCCCAGAATTCTCTGAGTCTGCTTACTACACCTCTCCTTCCTGTCTAGCTACTTGACTAATCAGAAATTAAATAAATTTTTTCTTCAAAGTTGCATATTTTTATTTTAATTTTAAAGCCAAGAAATTTATAAAATATACAGGTTAGATTAATCCAGCAACATGTATAATCAAATGTTCCCTTGCAGACCTTGTTCTTCCTTCTCGTTGCTCAGCAGTCAAACAATTTAAGACAACATAATATAGAGTATAAAGACTATGCATTTTCCATCTTTATGTAGCATAAATACTATTTTTGTAGCCTATATGCTATCTTTACATAGCATATATGTATACACTATGTAGCATATATATATTATTTTTAAGAACTTTGTTTTTCCCTTTTTCTTTTCTCTTCCAAGTCTGTGTATATTTTCAAACACACTGTGAACTTTTTAAAGGTTTTTTTTTT
>PVIH01031576.1:0-10641 GCA_004025045.1 Sigmodon hispidus | reverse complement strand
GGCCAGAAGTGGAGACTGATCTAAGCATTATTGGGTCAGTGGGACCATAGGACTGTCTGCTCCCTGCCCAGGGAGGGGATGGGGAGTTGCAGAGGAAAAAAATGACCAGATGTGTTGGGAGGGGGAAGAGACCTTGAATAAGGATATACAGGGATGGAAAAAAAAAATTCAGAGGGAAAGATGAACACAAAGAAAATATGGGTGTAGCAATCTTATTTGTATTTCTACCCTTGATAAGCCATGCTTATCATTCTTATCCTCTGTATAGTTATTGTTAACTCTTCCACATTTTAAATTCTTTTTACTGTGTTTTTTTTTTTTGATAAATACAAAATAAAGAAGAAAGAAAAAAAAAAAGAATAAGTCATCCTCATTCAATGCCTATTTCATAGTGAATCACTTACCTGTGCCTACACCTGTAATTCTCTATCGTACCTGACTCATGGGCCAGGCATTTACACCTGGTAGTCACAGTCAGGGTCTTCACTCACAGTGGAATCTGTGGTGATCATATGTGGATTTTTACTCATGTCCCAGGGAGAGTCTTGGTAATCCAATGTTTGACAGCCATCCTCTTAATGGTGAGACGTTTGTCATGATTCTCATGGCTTCGGGTACGTTGGTCTCTAATTTGCCCCAGCCAGCCAGCAGGACCTTCAAAGTGGACCTGAAACTGGGGGTGAGGCAAATGAAGAAACAGGAATAGGGAGGAATTTTCATTCAAGCTCTGACACACTTTATGTTTCCAACCATCCTTTAAATAGAATCTCAGAGTGTGAAGAATGCTACTACCTGGGAAGAAGGAGTGGATTATTCAAAAAGGTGGCAAACCTGAGGGGAGGGGTAACAGACAGGATAGAATTGATATGGAAATCTATCTGTTCTCAGTTGATTGCCTGGAGAATGTCACCTGCTGGTCTGAAAGGATCAAAGGAAGCCACCTGGATTGGTGGTCTAGCTTAAAACAATAGGGCTAACTGTAGAAGCTAATTTATAAGCTGAAAAGTGGTTAAACTAGGCTTTGGCTCCTGACACTTCCAATTGATTTTAGTTTGAAGTCTACTTTGTAAGATAGTAGGATTAAAACTCCAGCTTTTTTCTGGAAGCCATTTGATTGGAAATTTTTTTCCCAATCCTTTTCTCTGAACGATTGTTTGTCTTTGAAGTTGAGTTGTATTTCTTTTATGTAGCAGAAGGATAGCTTCAGTTTTTGTATCCATTGTGTTAAGGTGTGTCTTTTTATAGGTGAATAGAGTCCTTTGATATTAAAGAATATTAATGAACAATGATTGTTATAGCCTGCTATTTTTTGTGGTAGCTTGTGTGTATCATTTTTCTTTGGGCTTTTCTTTTGTGGGATAATTGATTGTGGTTTGATGGGTGTATCTAGGAACCTTAAGTTGGAGTTTTCCCTCTAGTGCTTTCTGTAGAGTCAGATTTGTGCATAGGTATTATTTAAATCTTGTTTTGTCAGGAAATATCTTGCTTACTCCATCTATGGTGATTGACAGTTTTGCTGGGTGTAGTAGTCTGTGCTGACAGCCATGCTCCTTTAGTATCTGTTTAGCTTCTAACCAGGACTTTCTTGCTTTCATTGTTTCTATTGAATAGTCCAGTATTATTCTGATGGGTCTACCTTTATAGGTAAGTTGCCCTTTTCTTTTGTAGCTCTTATTTTTTTTATTTTGTTCTATATGTTTTGTAGCTTCATTATTATGTGGCAAGCAGACTTTTTTGGGGTGTCTAATCTATTTGGTGTTCTGTAAGGTTCTTGTACCTTTATAGGCATTTCCTTCTTCAAGTTAGGAAAGTTTTCTTCCAGGATTTTGTGGAATACATTATCTGTGCCTTTAAGCTGGTATTCATCTCCTTCTTCTATTCCTATTATTCTCAGGTTTGGTCTTTTCATGGTGTTCCAGATTTCTGAACATTTTGTGTTTTTTTTTTTTTGTTGTTTTTTGTTTTTTTTTTTTTGGTTTTAGTGTTTTCTTTGACTGATGTATTTATTTCTGCTACTGAGCATAGCATTCCACTCTAGAGATTCTCTCTTCCATCTCTTGAATTCGGTTGTTTATGTTTTATCTATAGTTCAGTTATTTACTTCAGATTTTCTATTTTCACCTTTGCCCCATTTTGTGCCTTCTTGATTTCTTCTATTTCAATTTTTATTTTCTTGAATGTTTCTTTTATTTGTTGGTTTTCCTTTTTTTGGTTTTCTTTCAAGGATTTATTCATTTCTTCCAATTTTTTGTTCATATATTTTTATATTTGTTTAAGGGAATTTTTAATATTGTCTTTGAAGGCTTCTATAATCTTCCTAAATGTGCTTTTGTTGTTATTTCTTTCAGTTTCCTCTTCATTGCTCAATTCATGTCTTAGTGTTGTAGAACCAGCAGTTTATTCTGGTGTTGCCTTTTTCTTTATATTGTTATATGTATTCTTATACTGGCATCTGCCCATTGCATCAGTGGTTAACTCTTAGTCATTTCCTAGTCAGTTGTGGCTAGAGGGCTTGTGTATCTTCTGTCTGCTCTGAACACAGGGTTTGCATGATCACTGACTATACTCTGGATTTGGTTTTGAAGGCATCTGTCTATGATGACTCACTCCCCCTGAGGAGTGGCCTGGCTGTGGGAGGTTCTTTCTGCTATGTGTCATGGAGTCAGGGCCAGGATCACTAGGGAAGGTCCCTTCAAGTTTTAGCTTGGGGCCTGACTACTATTGGAAAGCATGAGGTCAGAACAGTTGGTGTGACCCCAGCCCAGGAGAGGAATTCTTCAGGTGGCCCAGGAGCTGAAAACTACATACTTCTGAGTCTGCTCTGGACATGTGTCTGCATTTCAAAGGTGTCTTTCTGTGCATTAACAAATTTATTTAAGCAATTCATTCATGAACTGTTTAAGAACCTCTACCATATTCACAAAGGCTGTTTTAATGTTTTTTCTTATGTTTGAGCTATGTTAGTATAGTAAGGGTCTGCCCTAATAGAACTGCTGGACTCTAGCAGAGACATTATCCTGGCTTTTATGAATTGTGTTTTTACTCTGGTACCTGGCCATTTGGGTTGGGAATATTGTAACTCTAGGTAATGATATTTGGTATTGTATATGTCAAGAGGTTTTTTTTCCTTGTTTTTTCTTCTGTTTACTTCTTGGCAGAGTATGGGAGCTATTTGTTGCCTGGGAAAACATTTTCTGGGTTCCTGAGAGGAAAGGCCACTGGTATTTCCATTTAACTTGTTTCTAAGTGTTTGAAGCTGACACTTAGAAATGAGAATGGGCTGTGAATGGATAGATTTCAAAGGGGAGAGAAAAATAAGGTATTCCACCAGGATCTGCTTATGTAGTCCTGTCAAAAATGGGGTCAGAGTATGAGAAGTGACCACAGTAAAAGGTTTACTAAAGATCTGGGGATAATTGGACTGAGAAAGTAGACTTGTAGAATGAAAAGAAAATGTAAAGATCAGCCTACCTGATTTCCTGGCCAAAATATTGGTCTCTTCATAATCATCACTAATTTCTCAGTTCCACCTAGGCATTACCAATTTTCTTATAAATTCAAACTTCAACTGTAGTCTGAAGATTCTGTCCCATATGGAACTGCCATATACTGCTTCCCAAATAATCAACTCAGAGACTTAATATTAGTTATAAATGCTAAACCAGTAGGTCAAGCTTAATTCTAAATAGTTCTTAAACTTAAATTAACCCATAATTCTTATTAATGTTTACCCACATGGCTTGGTATCTTTTCTCAGTTCAGCCTTTTTATCTTGCTTCATCAGCATCTGACTGGTAACTACATCTCAGAGTTTTCTTTTCCCAGAATTCTCCTAGTTTGAATACCCTTCCTATATTTCCTGCCTGACTACTGGTCAATCAGCATCATATTAAACAAATACAATGGACAAATCTTTATGATGTGCAAGAGCATTATCCCAGAGCATTTAAATTTGGTGGTGTTTATGTCTTTTAAATCACAACTGCTTGTTCAGTCACAGCTGAACCGAACCACAAAGTCTTAATTCAAAATATCACATAAGTAGCTAGAGTAGAATTTGTCCTTCCCACAGAAACTTTATTAATCTGCCCTTCATTTTTTCCAGTGCTTCAGCATTATCCTCCAAGTTACTCTAGAAAATTCTACTAAACTTTGAGCATTCATTGGCTTCTTCAATCCTGAGTTTAAAGGGTTTTACCTATCCTCCCAAAACTCATTGTTATTACTCTCACAAAATACACTTTACCTTGTACAAATTGATATATTAGTTAGGGTTTTTATCACTGTGAGCAAACATCATGACCAAAATAAATTATTGAAGGAAAGGATATATTTCAGCTGATAGTTTTATAGCATATCCCACTATTGAGGAATTCAGAACCTGAAAACTCAAACTGATACTGTGGGTATGTATGTGTGCTTATCATTGGTTTATTATCATGGCTTAGCCTGCTTTTCATAGCTTCTAGAACCACTAATCCAAGGCTGGCACTACTGATAATGACCTGCCTCCCCATACACACACATTAATCATCAATGAAATAAACATACAAGAGAGCTGACCACAGACAAATCTCCCAGGAGCATTTTCTCAATTGAAGTTACTTCTTCACAAATGTCCCTAGCTTTCTCCAAGTTGACATAAAACAAACCAGCACAAATGCATGCTATTAGAAGAATAATTTTAAAATCTTTACTCAATTAAGATACAAAATTTATATGAAATAGATGAATTTGCTTATTAATTAAACTATGACAGTCCAGCCAATAAGACTTACAATTTAAGGAAAGCCTTAACAAAGGAGAGCTAGACAGTTATATAAAAATCAAAGACCAAATAAAGCCCATATGGATTCACAGAAGAATTCTATGAGACTTTAAATGAATAATTGTAATCAATCTTGTTTTTAAACTTTTTAAAAGAATAGATACAAAAGGATTGTTTCCAAACTCTTTTTATGAATTAGAATGACTCTAATATGCAAACCAGGTAAAGATCAAACAAGAAGAAAACTACCCAATGATATCCCTAATGAACATAGTTGGGAAAATCCTAAATAAAAATATTAAAAAACTGAATACAAGCATGTATCAGAAATATGGTTTTAATCCTGTAATGTAGGTTTGGTTTAACAAATGGAAGTTAAACTTATATCTTATAAATGCACTGAAAGACAAAACACATATGAATATTACAGTAAACACGAAAACTTTGACACTTCCAATATTGTTTTATGATAAAATTTTAGAGAGAAAAGGACCAAGGGAGACATGCCACAGTATAGTAAAATCTATATATGACAAACCCATAGCCAACATTGTCATAAATGGAGAACACTTGAAGTAGTGTCAATAAAATAAAAAATGTGATAAGTATAACTATCTACTATCTCCACTCTGTTTCATTACAGTATAGAAATACTAGTCAGATAAGACAAGTGAAACTAAAAGAATACAAATAAGAAATAAATTAATATAATTTCTATTCAGATATAATATGATATTGCACATAAGAGAGCTAAAAATTTCCAGTAGAAAATTTCTTTGATTAATTGAAAATCTTAAAAATGTAACAGGGTAAAAAATCATGATACAAAAATAAGTAGCATTTGATATACCAAGAAAAGCTCCCTAACAATGTGACTATGGACATGATTCCACTTAAAATAGCATCAAAGGCAACAAAGCATATTAGAATAAAACTAACCAAGAACATAAAAATTTTTTACACTGAAAACTTCAAATATCTGAAGAAAGATATTGAAAAAGATACTAGAAAATCAAGTCATTTCAGGTCCATAGATAAGTAGAATTTATATTGTGAAAATGAAAATTCCAGCTATGTATATTTACAGATTTAATGCAGTTCCAGTCAAAATGCCTACACTTTGTAAATGGTTGGCAGGTGTAGCTGTATACTTAAAATTGATATTTATAAAGGTAGAAACAATAGACTAATAAGGCAAAGTGGCTGACAACAGTAGACTAATAAGGCAAGGTGGCTGACAAGACTAAGGAATAACACAATCAGTGAGTTCTGGATTCAATGAAGAAACCTTGCTTACATAATCAAAGTAGAAATTAATTGAAGATGACACTTGAGAAATTAGTCTCCATTCTCTATACATACACCTATGAATAACACATGTACACACATATGCAAAACATAACATACACATGAGTGCCAAAATAAAGATAACAATGGACTTGAAAATTTCTACAAATTTGTCTCAGAAGAAAAAAATAATTTCAAAAGTAGAAGCCACTCATATAATTAAAACCAAGTAATTTGACTACTCTTATAATCATTAAACTATTTGGATTGCTGAGATGCACATGAAGAAAGAGGAGATAACCCTCCTGCATGCTGTTCATTAACTTCCTTTTCTGTATTTAGGCATGCGGTGAGCATTCATACCCACTGAACTATCTAATCACTTCTCACATCTTATTTGAAAATATCTTCAAGTACAAGAATGCCAAGATTCCATCATATACACACAAATCATATCAGCAAACATTTACCATAATCAAGTGATCAAGTAGGCTTCATCCCAGAAATGCAGGGATGGTTCAACATATGAAAACCTATAAATGTCATCCATCATATAAAAAAATTGAAGAGAAAAAAACACATGATCTTCTCATTCATTAGATGCTGAAAAAGTCTTAACAAAGTCCAACACTCCTTTATAATCAAAGTCCTGGAGAGATCAGGAATACAGGGAAAGCTCCTAAGTATAATAAAGGCAATTTATGAGAAGCCAATGGCCAACATTAAAATAAATGGTGAGAAATTCAAAGCAATCCCACAAAAAGCAGGAACTAGACAAGGTTGTCTTCTCTCCTCTTATCTATTCAACATAGTTCTTGAAGTTTTAACCAAAGCAATAAAAGAATGAAAGAAGATTAAGGAGATACAAATTGGAAAAGAAGTGAAACTATCTTTATTTGCAGATGATATGATTGTATACATAACTGACACACAAAATTCTACCAGGGTAGTTCTACAGCTGAGAAACACCTTCAGCAATGAGGCAGGATACAAGATTAACTCAAAAATATATGTGTAGCAATCTTATTTGCATTACCACCATTAATAAGCCATGCTTATGATTCTTATCCTCTTTATAGTTATTGTTAATTTTTCCTCATTTTAAATTTATGTAACTGTTTTTTTGTTAAATACAAAATAAAGAAGGAAAAAAACCAAGATTAACTCAAAAAGAAAAAAAATCAGTAGCTCTCCTATACACTAAAGACAAACAATATGAAAAAGAAATAAAGGATGCATCATTCTTTATAATAGCTGAAAATAACATTAAATACCTTGTTGTAATTATAACAAAAGAAGTAAGAGATCTGCTTGACAAAAACTTTAAATCCCTGAAAAATGAAATTGAAGAGGATACCAGAAAATGAAAAAACCTTCCATGCTCCTGGATAGGTAGGATCAACATAGAAAAATGGCAGTCTTATCAAAAGCAATCTATAGATTCAATGCACTTACCATCAAAATACCAACACAATATTTTACTGACCTTGAAAGAACACTGCTAAATTTTATTTGGAATAACAGGAAAGCCAGGTTCACCAAAACAATTTTGCTCAACAAAATAACCTCAGGACACAAAACCATCCCCGACTTTAAGTTATGCTGTAGAGCTACAGTATTAAAAAGTCTTATACAGGCATAAAAACAGACTCGTGGATCAATGAAATCAGACTGAAGACCCAGACATTAACCCACATACCTATGAATACCTGGTTTTGACAAAGAGGTCAAAACATTCAATGGAAAAAAGATAGTTTCTTCAAAAAATGGTGTTTGCATATGTAGAAAAATGCATATAGGTCCAAGCCAATCACCCTGCACAAAACTCAAATCAAAGTAGATTAAAGACCTCAACATAAAATCATCTACACTGAACTTGATAGAAAAGAAAGTGGAAAATACCCTCCAATGCATTGGCAAAGGTGGCCACTTCCTAAATACAACACCAGTAGCATAGACACTAAGAACAACAATCAATATGTGGGATCTCCTGAAACTGAGAAGGTTCTGTAAGGCAAAGGACAGTCATTAAAACAAAACAACAGCCTACAGAATGGGAAAAGTTTTTCACCAACCCTACAAGTGACAGAGGATGGATCTCTAAAATACATAGAAAACTCAAGAAACTAGAGCCCAAATCCCTGAATAACCCAATCAAAAAATGGGGTTCAGAACTAAAAAGGGATTTCTCAGCTGAAGAATTATGAATGGCTGAAAGGCACCTGAAAAAGTGCTCATCATCTTTAGCCATCAGAGAAATGCAAATCAAAACAACTTTGAGATACCACCTTACACCTGTCAGAATGGCTAAGATTAAAAACACAGATGACAGGCTATGCTGGAGAGGATGCAGAGCAAGGGGAACACTCCTCTACTTTTGGTGGGAGTGTAAACTTTTTCAGCCACTCTGGAATGTAGTATGGAGGTTTCTCAAAAAACTGGAAATCACTCTCCCCAAAGATCCAGCAATACCAATATTGGGCATATACCCTAAAGATATCTTGTATTTATAACTCATTGATCTATAATAACAACTTTCTAACATCTTCAGGGATATTCTACAATACTTAGTTTTTTATTCTCTTATTTTTCCTATGTGTGTTTCTATATCACCCAATATGTTGATGTCTTAATATTTAAAATGAAAAATATTAAGAAAAAGACTTTTAAAAAGTGATTAGATCATAATTTAAAGTCTCATTAATAAAATTATAGACCTTATGAAACCATCACAAAAAGTCTTGTTTTTACTATGTGAAGACAGAAAGGCTCTGTCTATGAGGACCTGAGTTATTAGTACATATTGAGTTTGATAATGCTCTGATACTGGGCTTATAGCCTCTGAGTTATAAAAAATGAATGTTTATTGTTGATAAGACACCAAACTTATGGTATTTTGTTTTAACAACATAAAAGTATAAGGCATTCACACAGCCTGTCAGAAAAAGAAAAAATACTACAAATGATAACATTTCTACAAAATGACATCTATTTCAATAATACAATTACATGACATCAAATACAGAAGAAGTCATAGGGGATTTGTAGTTACATATTACATGTACGAAATAAAAAGAAGACTATAAAGACTGTGTCTTTCTTTTTATGACTTTCTTTTTTATTTATAAAAGAAAATCTGTTTTATCCATGTATCCCCTTGCTTCCCCTCCATTCTCCCTCAAACCCTTCCTGGTCAGACTTCAGCCTCCCTCCTCCTCATGCCCCTATCCTCTCCCCCAAAAGGGCAAGAATTCCCAACGGTGGATCAGCACAGCATCCACTCCAGGCAGTTTTGACTTCCTCTTCCTAATGTCAGGACTGAGTTATGTGTTTCTCTTGAGGGAGTGGGCTCCAATGTGCCAGTCCCCACACAGAAACACAGTCTGAACCCTCCCCTCAAGGCTGTACAAACCACCCACGTTAGGAATGGAGAGATGACTTAGCTGTTAAAGGCTAGGCTCACAACCAAAAATATAAGACTGTATCTTTCAAACTACTATAAAATTCTGTCCACATGAAATGTTGGACACTGTAAACTATATAGACAATAATGTGATCCCTGAACTATCAGACAGCGGGTAATAAAAGATAAGAATAGGAACGCATAGTATGTTTAAAAGAGTGAGCAATTTTGTATCATTTTTCAAAAATATTGTGTCACATTTTATATTTTTTTATTTTTATTCTTTTAAAGAAAAACCAAGTATGAGTGTACCTGGCACAGTACTTTGTTTTATGAATATTTACATTTCATTACATTTGTTTTCTAATTATTTACATGTATATGTGAGCACACACATGCTAAGGTATGTACACTATAGTAAATGTGTGGAGTTAGAGGACACTTTTTCTAAGTAGGTTCATTTTTTTCTACTACATGCATGAGCTTAGAAAATTAATTTTATTAACCTTGAAAGCAAATATTATCTTCTGAGTCATCTTATTATGTCTACATTTTTAGAATGTACACACATACAAACACACATGCATGCATACATAAACACACAAATATCTTTTAAAATAATAAATCATTATACAAAATTTGGCTTGTAATTTTGAAAAAGCACATCAATATTGATTCATATTTTTCAATTTTATACCATTACAGTAATTCAATAATAGAATAAAATAGGAAGATGCTACATCAGAACATATACTTTCTCATGTATTTTTCTGTGCACAAAAATTGTTCTAAAACATAAAATCTATTTATTCACCCTGCATTAAAATGACAAAAGAATAAAGTTCTATCATAATCCTAGCAAATTTGACTTCTTATTCATTTACATTAAAAATGAAAGCATATGTTTATGCAAAGGCTTAAAGGATAATGTCCCTAGGTGCTTTCTTTGTATATGCCTCAATCCAAAACTACACAGATGATGAGTATCAAGAAGTAAATAGGATTGCTACACCACCCTTGATAAGCCATGCTTATGATTCTTATCCTCTATATAGTTATTGTTAACTCTTCCGCATTTTAAATTCTTTTTACTGTTTTTTTTTCTTGATAAATACAAAATAAAGAAGGAAAAAAAAAAGAAAAAAAAAGTAGTACTTCAAGATGAAATGCCAAATGTTGCAGG
>PVIH01031575.1:0-10641 GCA_004025045.1 Sigmodon hispidus | reverse complement strand
AAAAAAAAAGTGACCAGATGGGTTGGGAGGGGGAAGAGACCTTGAATAAGGATATACAGGGATGGAAAAAAAAAATTCAGAGGGAAAGATGAACACAAAGAAAATATAGGTGTAGCAATCTTATTTGTATGTCTACCCTTGATAAGCCATGCTTATCATTCTTATCCTCTATATAGCTATTGTTAACTCTTCCACATTTAAAATTCTTTTTACTGTGTTTTTTTTTTAATAAATACAAAATAAAGAAAAAAAATAAATAAAAAATAAATAAAAAAAATAAATAAATAAAATGAATTATGAGCAGATTAGGTACCATGAGACCATTACAACAAGATCTCTACCAAAACACAAACAATAAAGTAAAATCTGTATTCAGTCTCTCTCTTGGGGTCAAATTTTCCTTGAACTGATAGCATTCTCTCATTTCTTTCGATATATATGCAGTATAGAAAACAGGGCAAGTTGGTTGTTTTGTGAGTGTATTACTTTTTCATTTAAGTTTTATTTGTGACCTGATACTTAAAATAATAAAATATTATATACACCTTTGAAG
Source organism: Sigmodon hispidus (assembly GCA_004025045.1). Taxonomy (NCBI): domain Eukaryota; kingdom Metazoa; phylum Chordata; class Mammalia; order Rodentia; family Cricetidae; genus Sigmodon; species Sigmodon hispidus. Next base: position 10,088 of record PVIH01031575.1, on the reverse strand, counting down.
CTACATTAATTTTTTGATGCAGTCATCCATTTCAAAATATGTAGATCACATATTTTCTTAGATTAGTAAACCCTTTTCTGTGTCAAGTGTGTTGTCCTTTAGCCTTAGAAAAATAGAAAATTCATACAAAACTTTGTATTCCTTTATATGTAATTTTCATATATGTTTTGCTAGTGTTATCTTTTCAAAGTGGTATAAATTTTAAGTTGGTAATGTTTGGTAATTATCAAGCTCTATCTGTTTATACTACCTTTTATGTAGTTTCATTAAATGAAAATTGCAAATGAGCTGACAGAGCTGAAGTAGATCAATGCACTCACTCTTCCTTCTTTATCAGGGTGAGGCTTAGCTGTGATGCCCAAAAATTATTTCGTGGCATCTTATATCAAACTTAGAATAGGAAATATTGAGTATATTCCCTAAGAGGAAGTGATGAGATCTGGAGTACACATCATGTAACTAATAGAGACTTCAAGGGATTCAGTTCATTCCAGATAAATGCTCTGGATAAACAAAGTGTAGATATTTTTTCAATGTAGTGTACTGTCTCAAACTGCAGTACTAAAGCAATAAAAATTCTAACTTTAGTAATTTGGATAAGTCATAAAAAGGCTAAATTGAACAAGTAGTGATTTTTCTATCTTTATTTCTTGCCCTAAAATAATACATTCAAGTCAGAAAAAAAAATTCAATAAAGAACAATTACATGCTAGTAATGTTTCCAGTTGGGTATAAAATTACTTTTATGTATTTTCTGAGCACTTAACACAAAATGATTGCTATTTTCTAGAACACAGAAACAAAACTAAATTTTGGACCATACATTTGGTGATGGGTTTTGGTGACAGAAGCCTAAAAGCTAAATTTGGAAAAAAACACAAAGTAGCTTGACTGTATAAAATCACAATATGTTGACAGCTAATTAAGCTTTGGGTGTGGGCAGACATCCCTCTCACTATATGAGATGAAGGTGGTAGTTATGTAATAACTAGGTTTAAACAAGTAAAGTTGTCTATGGTATAGATTAAAAACAGGTGATACCTATAAATTAGAACAGGAATAATATCTAGGTAAATGTGGAAGTGGAAGAAAAATGTTGCATTGGAGAAATTCATAGTTGATTTGCAGCTCCCAGTACTTGTGCTACAAATGAAATGTCTTTATTGTCATCTTAGTTACTAGGAAGAATAACGTCATTTCTTACAGTTGCTATTTCTAGTTTTAGTGTTACAGTGAGACCATTATAACAACAAAATCTCTGCCAGAATCAAGACACACTGGACCCAAACAAAAGACAAGGCAAGCTCAATTTCTCACTAAAGCAATAAAAATCATCTCTCAAAAAGATATAGTTTTTTGACATTGAACATATAATCTCATGTTCTATTGCTTTTTCAATGACCCCAGCTTGTTCTTTCTTGAATCCTCAAAGGGATATTGCACACAGACAATAGAGAGTTAGGTAGATGACTTTTAGCTATTTAGATAAAACTGTATTTTAAAACTAAGATATTTTTAGACATTGTGTGTTTACATATAATTATGTAATAAACAGCTGTGCAGTACAACCCTTCAGCTCTTAGACTTTCTTCATCATTTGCACAGATTGTTAAATTTTACCATAGTTTTAATCTCCAATTTAATTAACCCATTAGATTATGTCTTAATATTTAGATTGTATGGAAGCTCAGAGAGCATTTTTTTGAGCTTAGGGATCCAAAGAGGCATAAGATATGTTTTTCAGGGAGCTCATGAGTGACTGAGAAATGCATGCTACTGTAGAGCATTGAAGCACCATAATGGTAGACATGTGCTAGAAATCAGAAATTATGACTACAGAGGATCAAGTTTCATAGAACACAACAAATGAGACTGGAAGAATGTTCTGGCCCAATCAGATAAGTGGTAAGAGGTCAGGAAAGGTTATCAGAAATGAATTATATGAGCTGTGTGAGGTGGCAGGCATTTTAGTGTGAAGCCAATAGTTTGTATATTAGTACATCGATGATAACAAAAACCATAGGGAAGCAATAGGAGAGAAAATGAGTAACAGAAAGATAGTGAGGGAAGGAAATGTCTAAGAGAGAAAGTAACACAGAGCTTTTGGTTACCACCTAACATCCAGCATAACAAGTTTTGTTTGATCTAAAATGGCTGTCATTGAAAATGTTATATTTCTACTTCATTTTTGTGCATAAGAAGAATTACTTATTAATTTAAGCAAGATATGGTGGTGCTTGCTTTTAACCCAAGCACTTGGGAAGCAGAGGCAGGTGGATATTTGTGAGTTCTAGGCCAGCCTGGTCTACAGAAAGAGTTCCAGGACACCCAGAGCTACACAGAGAAATCCTGTCTCAAAACAACAACAACAAAGAATTCATTAACTAAAAGTTCAGACGCAATGCTGATCTGTCAGTGAATAGTTGCTTCCTGGATAGTCTGGTACTACATACTTCTCTGGTAGCCAAGAACTCTCATGTGCAGAAACTAGAGACACAGACTGATTCTTTGAAGCAATGGCTTATAGTGATCATAGAGCAAGAGCACGTGGCAGAACATAATTCAAATTAAACTAAAAAACTGTTGGACAAATCCTTGCATAACTCATATTTGTACCCTCCTATTTTTATTTTATTTTGTCTTTTGATTTTTTTAAGTTTTATTAGGCACTATCTTCAATGGTCTCCAAAATAAGAGAATATAGAAGTGTGCCAAGCTTTAGTGGATACTTTTTCAGATAAATCATACCATATGCACCAATAGTACATTTGTTGGACATAGTACCAATGACTGAAAAACAATTGAAAAAACTCTTAATAACATTAGTCATTAGAAAAATGCAAAACAAAATCACAATGAACTAGCACACTCACAAAGATGCCTTTAATTAGTAGCATGACAATACACATATAGCTGTATATTTTTCTACACCTAACTTCAATATCTTCCTTTGTAATGAATCGTACCTTTTGCTTCCCTAATTTTCTTCTTTCCACAGGTGAGAATCTGTCTCTGATATTAGAAAAATAGGTTCTAGTTTTCTTGTTTAAATTTAAAATTGATTTTGAGTATTTCATACACAAATACTGCATTCACATAATTTCTATTCCTCTCTCTTTTTAATCTCCAGATCCACCTCCTTTGCCCTGTGTTGTAAGAAGTTCTGGCCCCTCTTTTGCCCTGTGTTGTAAGAAGTTCGGGCCAGGACCAGAGGCTTGACTGACAGTCTGGCATTCTGGCATTCTGACAGACCCACAGAAGCACACGTGGTCCTACACAGGCACTTTCACTAATTTTACACTGATTGGCCTAGGGCCCAGGAATATAATTTGGTAGCTCTTCAGTCTTAAAGTAACCCATCGTTTTTAACCTCTTCAGGCATGCAGCTTGGTACCTTTTCTCAGCAGCATTTTCTCTGTGTCTCCTGGCAAGCCTGGTAACTCTGTGACATTTGTCTCTGCTCTGAGATGTTCCCACGTTTTCTTAGCCTGGTAGCTCCACCCACACTTCCCTTTTGCCTTTGACCAATTAACTTTTATTAAACCCATAGGTGGGACAAATATTTACAACATTACCAGAGTAATTCCACTACAGCCCCCACTCCATTTCAAAGTGACTTCTTCTAATGTCTTCTTCTTTACTGATTGATACATAAACATAAACACACACAGAATCTTCTGAGTCTGTTTGGTGTTGTTCATTTGACTACATGTTTAGAGATAATTATGTGCAATTGGACAACCTATAAGAAGGCTTATTCTTAGAAAGACTGATTCTCCCTCTGTCAGTAGCTAATGTCTTTAGCTACATCTAAAGAAGTGCTTCTCAACCTTCATAATGCTGAGAGCCTTTAAAACAGTTCCTCATGATATGGTGACTCCCAATCATAAAATTCTTTTATTGTTATATCATAAGTGTAATTTTCTTACTTCTATAAATTGTAATGTTTGTAATGTAAATATCTAATATAGAAGATATCAGATATGTGTCCCACCCAAAAGGTTTATGACTCACAAGTTGAGAAACACTGATCTAGGGGCATAGACTTGTGATATTTCTCCCATCCATGTTGGCATGCACCTGGCAATCTGCAAGTCTTCTTTAGATTTCTACATTGTTGAACTTTAATGTCATAAATAAAATATTGCCTTTCAACAGATGTCCTAGTTATGTGGCTCATACAATATTTCAGTCCCCTCTTCTACAGTGTTCCCTGAATCTTAGTTTTAATAGTTAATGTATAAATTTATCAATTGAAGTGAGGTATCCCATAATCAGGATTTTTTTTTTGCATTTTTTTTGCATGTGTTTCTGTAATAGTCTCTTACTGCTGTAAAAAATAAAGATGTTTTGATATGAGGCCAGAGTTATATACAGTTAGAGTTTGCAGTAGTTTAGAAAAAAAGTTGTAATAGTAGGTTTTTCTTTAGGAGTTGTGACCTCATATTCCCTGGGTACCTGGATAGTTTTACAGCCCTAAATATTAACTCCCTCCAATTGAGCAGGACTTAAGTCCAATTAGACAGCTATTGGTTACTTCTAAGATATATGTATCAATATTGTACCCTTGCAGATATCTTCCCATGCTAATCATTGATAAAACTCGTGGCTTTATGGCTAACTGTAATTGGTGATTGTTCTTTTTCCTTGGGAGTTTGTATATCTCCCCTAGAAAATGTAAGAACAAGTGCTCAAGTAGGTGGCATCCAGGTCAGCTACAACTCAATTCTTCCAAGTCATATGTCTTGAATGTGTGGTGGTGTCAGTAATGAATAATATCATAAAGTTAAGAGAGGCAACAAAAGCAAACAGAAATAAAAATGATACCATGGTAGGGAGAGTAGGAAATAGCAGAACACAAGCCATACATGCATAAGTTAGCATGTATAGAAACACGTACAAATATATATATACAAATATAATATACATATCTCTACAAAGCCATATATATATGTATATACATACATAAAGCTAACTGAATCCATTTCATGTTCTCTTATCTGTGTGCATATGTTTAATTCCAAGAACTTGAGATTGTCTAATCTTTTGTTGATTTTTTTCTTGAGAAAATGAACTAGCCTTTTCTCAGCAGTGACTGATGACCTGTAGCTCTTTATCTGGTGGTAGACTTTGTGAAATTTTATCTCATCCATATTGTCAGGTTAGATGGTGTGGTCAATGTGCATGTGTTGTTTATTCAACCATATCATTAAGATTTCATGGATGCTACTTTTGGTAATGTCTAGAAAATACTATCAAGAATCTTATCTGGTTCTCCTAGTACAAAAATCTTCCTCCATATTGTGATTTAACATTTTTACTTTTTCAAAAGAAGTCATAAAAATACAGTGGCTAAAAAATACTTCAGGCAAGAGTAAGTGAGAAAAGCTATTATAGTCACTCTGCAACTTGTTTTCCAAGCAAATTTATAGATGAAGGTCTATGGCATTATTTGGGGAATAACCTGAATATCCTGCGCAAATAAAATGAAACATCATATTGAACCCCATTCCAAGGGCACAATAACCTAGGAATCATTACATATTCCTTTAGGGAACAAACAATAAGATACATTTAAGAGGTTTATTTGTGATTTTAAAGACGAAGCGTGTCCTTAAGATAGATGTATCCTGTTTGGAAACTAATATTGATGTAGAAATTGGAAGGATAATATTTCCTATTTTAGTTGCTGATGTCACATATTTTTTACTATTCCATATAAAAATTCTCCCTATAATCTATTGTTAATTTATTTATCCCCTGCCACTGTCAAACTTCTTAGCTTGTCTCACAGATCCTTATGCTTGAGATTGCCTGTTTGCTTTAATGATGCTCATGCCAATTACAACATTCTCTCTACTTTACATCTGAACTCTAGAGATCATCACCTTCACTGGCATTAAGTAATTTAGCTCTGTGACAGTGTTCCCTAAGTGTCCTTGCCTGAAGCTGTCCATGCAAGTTCAAAGACCTCATGGAATTTTGCCTCTATCCTTTATAGCCTTTAAACAAGAAAGTATACTTTTAAAAACTTCTGAGAAACTTTTGAGTTCTCTGGTTTTTTTTTTCCACAGCAAACCATTCTAAACTGTCTTAAATTCTCTCACATCTGCTGAAGTTTTATACCTACTTTGGTTAGGTAACCATTAGGCCTGCATTTTAAGAAGCCATCACAGCAAACCTGTAGGACCACCTGTTTGCTAGGATATTTAAATATGACCCATGGTGGAAAAGACATATTAATGAGTTATTTCCTTCCTCATGTTTAACACATTAAAGAATTTTTCACATTCCCTGCCCTTCAGGTTAATAGCAGAGCCTATGATCCCTTTGATTGATAACATTTTTCAACAAAGGGCAGTAACCAGTAGTGAAAATCAGATTCTAGGGTGTTTCCTAATACAATGAGCAAATATAAAGGGAGAACAGAGAAACTTTTGCAATCTTCATGAAACAAGGAGATGTGCTTTTGAGTTTTCATCATCATTATCATCATCATCATCATCATCATCAATCATCATCTAAAGAGGCTAAATCTAATGGCCTGGATTCCTCAGAATATATATATTTATTCTCTTCAGATCTGGTTTTATAAAGGTCTCAACTCCAGGTTGAGGGCTCTACTTATTACATTACAGACCCTAAATTTAATGCAGAAGACATATTAAGCCCAGTCTTTGTTTTCCTTTGCAGCTTTGACACAAGAGTCTAATCCTAGTTTTGATTATCAGCACAGTGTTGAAAATAAAATACCCTACATAACCTGTACTTTGAAGTTTTTCCTCCAATCATGCTTAGGTTTTAATTATAATTTCTTTATACCTGTTTATTTCTGATAGAAAATTTGCACTAAATACACTTACGGGATTTCCTGAGGCACTCTTGAGCTCTAATTTCCCCCAAATTAAATTTGGTCCATAAAAGCCAGACTACATTGGTAAATTATTCCAATAATGCGAAAGTCACTGAAAAAATCCAATTAAAAAGGTAAAACTGAGCATCTAAAGAATGTATGCTAGTTGATATAGTGCTTGGCTAGCATTTATAAAGTCATGGGTTTGAGCCTCAGCAACATTAATAGTTATTTATGATAATCAAACTTATAGTCCTATTAGTTAGGTTTTTTAGATATACAAAAATATATTTCAGTTAGATAGGTAATCTTCAAATTCTTTCAAGATCTACAGAATATGTTGGGGTTTCCGTCTTCAGCCTATAGGTCTAGAGTTTTGGCAGACTTTTTAGTGAAGCTAGACTTAAAATATTTTAAGAACTTAAATTTTTCTGGACAGTGAGACATGTCTCCTTCTGGCAGCACCAATATACTTCAGTGAAAATGATGGACATCAAAGAAATTCAGTACAGTGTTTACTTTCTTTGTGGCAAAGTTAGCCTTTGGACAAGAAAGTGTTCTTGCTTCAACTACTGATGGTATGAAGTCAAAACTGGACATGGAGGACTCATAGGAAAATGGCCATTGTACTTCATCAGAACAAGTTTAGATGGTCCTTCAGATTTCCACTTTACAGAACAAATTGCCAGATATTATGAACGACTCTGGGAAAATCAACCAATAAACCTTGCAAAACTGGGCAGACCAGTGCTTCAAATTTCCTGCTTCACTAAAAAGTCTGCCAAAGACTCTAGACTCTAGGCTGAAGATGGATACCACATCATTACAGAAGAACTTCAGGTGACTGTCAGGCAGCCAGATGCCACTGTCATTTCTAGAATTTGGAAGTTTCTTGCAATGTACTTTGTATTTACTTAGGTACTATATACATTGAAAACTAGATTGTTATAGTTTTTTTAATCATGATAAAAGGTAAATTAGTTGTAAAACCTGAGATGTTAGAAAAATAGGATAGATGATAGAGTATTTTCTTTAATTTTGCTGAAAGTAAACTAGATATTATAGCTCTCAATCTTTCTTGTTAACTGTTTTGTTACATATAATTTTGCTATGTTGAAATTGAAACCTTCTGTTTTGACTACACAGAAAAGGGAAAGTGATCTGGGATGTCTTTTTGTATGTTGTGAATATGCTCTATTAACATTTGTTAATAAAGAAGCTGTTTGGCCGATGGCAAGGCAGCTTAGAGGTAGACATAAAATCAAAGCAGAGATAAAGATGAAGAAAGGTAGAGTCAAGGAGATGCTGCAGGCTACCACACAGAAAGCCTCTGACTAATTATTTTATAAGCAGACACAGGACTGACCACAAGTGGGAAAGCTTTGTCTGACCAAGAGGACTATACTGGACAGATACATATCCAGCTATAGTATTTTATAAAACCAGTTGTGGTATAAAACTCTAGATATGAGGCAAAAGTATAAGAAATGCAAGTATTATGTTTTGTTGAGAGTTCAAGAACAATTCAAGCTAAGTGAAAGAATCTATGCTTTTAAAATAGATAAATAAATGAATGAATAAAAATGATAAACAAATATATAGATTATAAATAGAGATTATAGATCTTGATGAAGATAGATGATAGATAGGTAGATAAAAATACAAGGTTGTGTTTAGTTTTGACAAAGATATAAGACAGGAAAGCTGAGAGGTTTCTTTGTCAAACCAGCATAAAGAAAACAAAGTCAAAAAGATTATTAATCATAACTCTGAGCATGCTAACACAGAAGCATGGTAAAGCATGCCAAATTAATAAAACACTTGCTCTCCCATGCCCATGTTATGCATTCCTAGGAAATATTTAGTGGATTAATAAAGCTAAAAAAAACTTTTGTGTTTGACAATCCTGTAACTTAAATTTATGCAATCTAGCTGTAAGTAGCTTGCTCACACACCTACCCCTACCATCTCTCTGTGTGTATAATCTATTCATCTACTTTCATTGTCATCTCATGTATATGACTAGATGTTTACCCTCTAATATCTAAGGAGAGCAAAATAATGGCAGAATAACCTGTAGTTCTTTAATATATTTATCCTTGTAAAAAATGAATGATTGTTTTTAACTTTTTACATTTAGTCATACATTTCAGGATATTTTCCTCACACTGTACAGTGGAATGAAGAAGAAATGATGAAGGCATCGCAATTCTGTTAGAGATTATTGCACTCTCTAGTCTGGTCTTCTAAAGATTTCCATTAGAGTTTAACCTGTCTACTCAAGTAAACATAACTTGAAAACTTTGTATTTTTATGTATAATCTGAGAGATGGAGACAACTCCAAATGTATGTCAGATCATTCTGTCAGCAAAGATGGTGACTCTAAATATCTGTATTATTTAAAATATTTATCTATGAAAATCACAATTTTGAAGTAATTCCTCAAACACAAAAATAAACTCAGAATCTACTTCAATATGTCATTTAAAAATGTCACAGCGCTGAAACTTAACGAAGATGTATCAGTGTGTTCTACTTTCTCTAATTTCCTATCTTCTATTACTTTTATGCCTTAAAATCTATCCCAGTAACTAAGTATGAAGTACTATATTTAACACACAATTAATAGTCCCTGTAAACCACTACATTGTAACCAGTTTTCTTATAACTAACTCCTCCCTGTATGCCACTTTTAAGAATATATATAAAAAAAAAAATTCATCAGCTCCTTGAGTTAAAATTTTCATTTCTCATTTTTGGCTTTGTTTTGTTAAGTGGTTCCCCATAAAAATAATAAATAAAAATAAAGATCCTTTTTTTTCCTTCTTTATTTTGTATTTATCAAAAAAAAAACACAGTAAAAAGAATTTAAAATGAGGAAGAGTTAACAATAACTATACAGAGGATAAGAATCATAAGCATGGCTTATCAAGGGTAGAAATACAAATAAGATTGCTACACCTATATTTTCTTTGTGTTCATCTTTCCCTCTGAATTTTTTTTCCATCCCTGTATATCCTTATTCAAGGTCTCTGCCCCCTCCCAACACATCTGGTCATTTTTTTTCCTCTGCAACTCCCCATCCCCTCCCTGGGCAGGGAGCAGACAGTCCTATGGTCCCACTGACCCAATAATGCTTAGATCAGTCTCCACTTCTGGCCAAATCCAGTTCTTTCCCCCCTCCCTCAAGAGTGAGTCAGGTGTTCCTCTAGGTGGAGTGGGATCCAAAGGGTC
>PVIH01031574.1:0-10643 GCA_004025045.1 Sigmodon hispidus | reverse complement strand
CTACAATTTCTCTTTATATGGCCTGGCTTACCACAATTGAAGCAAATAATGCCTTGATTTCTCATCTTAGCATTAGCAATGGCTTGACCTACCCAATTCTCTTCATTATGGTGTAGATATTCAGCATTAAGTGCATATTGAATCCATTCGTCTAAGGGTGCACCCCTGATCTTTAATGGCATGATCAATTTTTTACATGTCATATTAGCATTATCGAAGGCCAAAGAGAGTATCAATTGTTTCCTAACTTCTGGATCTGACACTGATCTATTTACAGCCTGAGTCAACCTCTGTAAAAAGTCTATATAAGGCTCCATTGGACCTTGTTTAATCTGGGTGTATGACTCAATTCTCTGTCCTGGGTCCAAAACCTTTTCCCAAGAATTTAAGGTGGCAGTACGACACAGCAACAGATCATGGTCATCATAAGTAGCCTGAACTGATAAATCAGCAAACTGGCCTTCCCCAAGGATTTGGTCCTTGGAGACGGTAACATTTCCAGTTTGATCTCGAGATTCCAAGGCTTTAGCCTCTTCTCTAAACCAATTCCTCCACTGGAAGTCTTTGCCATCATTCAACACTGCATTTACCAAATTCTTCCAGTCATCAGGAATTACTCGATTCTGTGCTGACCATGAGTTCAAGGATTGCCTCACAAAAGATGAATGTACACCATAGTTCACTATGGCTTTCTTTATTGTCTTTAAATCCTTCATGGGTATAGGTTCATAATTGTATCCCACATTGTTAGAAGCCCTTCCACGTGGTTGTGGTTTTTTGGCCTCTTCCACAACTGGGAATAGAGTTGGAGGGATGGGGGGTAGTCCCCTCATGGTAACCACTCTAGGTAAAGAACCTTCCCTGCAGTAGCACTGCTTAAGAGGGGGCTCTGGGGTTATCTTGAGCAGATGTTGCCTCAAGATCCTTTTCTAAAACCTCCAAGCAAGCCTCATAATCTTGCAACCTAGTGGTAATAGTCTTTTCCAGTGTTTTATAGTCTTCTATAAATGATCTCTCGAACAATTTCATAGAGTGGGAAATCCTCCCTGTCTCCACATCTATCCGTTCTACTATCTTCTGTTCAAATTTCCTAGAGTTTCCATTCATTATCCTAAAATTTTCATCCATTTTTTTAAATTTTTCATCCAATTTCCTAAAATTTTCATCAATATGGACTCTAAATTCCTCTGTGATCAAAGTAGACCTCTCTTCTATGGAAACAATGGATTTCTGGAGTGTCTTAATACGTTCATCCATGCCAGACATCTTAGCCTCACACTCTCTATGTTGAGATGCCTTAAAATAGGTAAGTATGAAGTATATTATCACACAAAAAAGCAAAAGGACTCCTGGGTGGAGATAACCCCCAAATGCGTAATCCTGAAAATAATCCTCTATTACCATTGTGACAAAGTGAGAAAAATTCTGAACATTAATCTGGTAAGACATTGTAGAAAGGAAAAAAAAGTGTAGAAAAGAAAAGGAAGAAAAAATATACTCAGATGTAATGAGAACTTATGGCCAGCAGATGTCACTGTCGTGATCAGCAGTGGCAGCAATGGTGGGGGAAATGAGGTGGCGATTCGGCTGGGAGGGTCTTTCTCAGATCTTTCAACAAATCCTACCAGGCGTGCTCCACTAGAACGGGTCAGTCCGTCTCTCAGGAGATCTGCCACGCACAGATTCGTTCCTGGTTGCGTACAGGAGGCTCGTGCGCAGCTGGTAACCAAAGTTACCAGACTGTCTCTATCGGCGAGTGAGGAACCTGGCGGGTTTGTAGAATTAGCCCCGCGTTCAGGCGCCAATTATCGCGGTAAAAACCCGCCATGAGATATGTTTTAAATGGGGTTTATTTTGTGAAAATCACTTACAAAACAGCGACGGTTTAAAACAAAATGGAAGGATAAGGTTGCAGCACACCAGAGCCTTTCTAAGGAAAACTCCTCATCCCCACACCATACGTCCCAACTCCCACGCAGCTGGGCCGAACTGCACACCCGGTCGGGAACTCTCACGAAAGAATGACGGCTTCCTGTCCTGGTCCTCTCCCTCGAAGGTCTACTTCCAGAATCCTTTTCAGTTAACCACGCCCCGCTCGTCTCCAGTCCTATGACGTGATCGTTCACATATATAGTTCCTGATTTCCCGCTACAGGTTCTCTCCAGTCTGGAATTCCTTTGCCTTCTCTTTTACCAAAAGAATGGCCCATCATAGTTATCAATTTAAAAGACTGTTTTTTCACAATACCATTAAAAGAACAAGATAAAGAAAAATTTGCCTTTACAGTGCCCATTTACAATAATTATTGGCCTATAAAGAGGTATCAGTGGAGGGTCCTCCCTCAAGGAATGCTGAATAGCCCTACACCATGTCAGCATTTTGTACAAAAGCCAATAGAAAAAGCTTACAAGAAATTCCCCAAATACGTAATATACCATTATATGGATGACATCCTATTGGCAGATTCAAACACTGATACTCTAAAAAAAAAATGTTTGAAGAAGTGAAAAAATTGCCTGCTTGGAGATTACAAATATCACCTGATATAATACAAAGGGGAGATTCCATCAATTATTTAGGCTATAAAATAGACCTTCAAAAAATTAGACCCCAAAAGGTGCAAATCAGGAGAGACAGGTTAAAGACTTTAAATGATTTTCAGAGATTACTAGGAGACATTGACAATTTACAACCCACTAATGGAATAAAAAATGACAAACTAGATAATTTGTATTAAACCTTAAATGATGACAAGGACTTACATAGTCCAAGAGAATTGTCATCTGAAGCTAAGAGCGAATTGGCTTTGGTAGAAAAGAAATTACATGATGCACATGTAGATCATGTGGATCCAGACCTTAATTGCATCCTAGTTATCTTACCCTCTAAGCATTCCCCTATGAAAATTTTAATGCAGAGGGAAAATGTTATACTAGAATGGATATTTCTACTCCATACACCAAGTAAAAAATTAAAGACATATGTGGGAAAGATTTCTGAATTGATCTTTAAAGGAAAATTAAGACTTCGTTAATTAATAGGAATGAACCCAGCAGATATTGTTGTACCTTTAACTAATGAAGAAATTGATCCATTATGGGTAGAAAGTGAACCCTGGTAAAGAGCCTGAAGTAATTTTTGGGGAGATATTAGCAACAAATACCCTCAAAGAAAAAGAATTGAATTTTTAAAGAAAACTAATTGGATTCTTCCTCATGCTATACAAGATAAACCAATTACTGGAGCCCCCACATTTTATACCTATGCAAGAAAAAGCAGGTTACAAATCAGAAAATATAAGTAAAGTGGCTCAAAGCCCTTATAATTCTGTTCAAAAGTCAGAATTATATGCCATTGTGATGGTATTAATGGATTTTACCCAAGCTCTCAATATAGTCACTGACTCTCAGAATGTAGAAAGAGTTGTTTCACACATTGAAACTTCTGACTTTATTAATGACGTATCAGAATTTACTTCATTATTTATTCAGTGACAAGAAATAATCAGGAATAGGGATCATCTATTCTATATAAAACACATTTGATCCCATACAGGTCTGCTAGGTCCTTTAGTGTAAGGTAATAATGAAATTGATAAATTATTAATAAGAAATGTGCTAGAGGCCTCAGAATTTCATTAAAAACCATGTGTGAATAGTAAGGGATTAAAAAAAGATTTCTCCATCACTTGGCAACAAGCCAAAGAAATTGTAAAGAGATGTCCCACCTGTTCCTTCTGTAATCAAACTCCATTTGAACAGGAAGTAACCTTAAAGGAATACATAGACATGACATCTAGCAGATGGATGTATTTCATTTTATAGAATTTGGAAAATTAAGATATGTACATCATACAATAGATACATTTTCAGGATTTCAATGGTTAACTGCTTTGAGTTCAGAAAAGGCTGATTCTGTAATCACACATTTGCTAGAAGTTATGGTTATCATGGGAATATCTGTAGAGATTAAGACAGACAATTCTCCAGCATATGTCTCTAGTAAAATAAAACATTTTTTTGCTTATTATAATAAAAAGCATATTACAGGAATACCACATAATCCTACAGGGCAAGCAGTCATAGAGAGATCAAACTGAACTCTAAAGGAGATGCTAAATAAACAGAAAGGAGTAACAAAGGCCCCTAGAAATAGACTACATAGTGTTTATTAACTCTGAATTTTCTCAATGCTAATGAGAAAGGAACAACAGCTGCTGAAAGGCATTGGGCTATAGAAAAAATAGATAAGCTAAATCAACCCATGAATTTCAAAGATGTACTGACCTCAGAATGGAAGCTAGGCCGTGTGCTATGGTTGAGGAAGAGGTTTGCTTTTGTTTCCACAGGTGAAGAAAAGTTATGAGTACCATCAAAATTAATAAAAACTTGATTGGAACCAGAAAAAGTTTATGAAAATAAGAATTTATGGCTAATCTACCCATATTACAGTTATTACAAGTTGTAAGAAAAAACAAAGGGTTGGGGCAAGCTTTTGTTTGTATCTTTACAGAAAGCCAGAAATACCCATCTTCAGGAGGATAAAAGACCTTGGACATACAACAAATGGGAAGCTATCCAGAAAAATTTAGAAGCAAAAGAATATCACATCTATAGGTACCAATATACTCTATGAGGTAAAATCTTTCTTCTTAACCTCTGTCTTTAATTACAAGATAAGTTGAAGTCCCAATTAAATTATAAATTAAGGCTGACTTTGGAGTTGGAGTGTGGCTCTCTCCTTTTCTAAACCCAAGCATACCTTTAAAAGAAAAAGGCAAAATATGTATCATATCAGAAGAGGCACCTAATAAGGAACAGAAGAATGACTAAAAAGAAGGGACAGTTCTACTGTCACTGTGCTTATTCTGAATAAAAATGTATGCATTTAACTTTCTGTATATTGTGTGAGGATTTAGTCTTTTATCAGTTTTCTGCAGTAATCCATGACAATGCCCAATTGTGAACTGGAAGTATCCAAAATGAAGATGGGGCCCCACAACGAGGATATCACATGGACTATGACAAAGGCACTAGGCTGACAAACACCAACCAAAGATCAGATTTGGACTGCAAAATGATGAAGACATTTTCAAGGTGGCTAGCTGAGATGAACCAGCTTCACAAACTACTGTAGCCAGGACCTGAGACAAGCCATGCACTTTCTTGTTATGCAGAGACTGGATAACAAATGATACAGCTACGCATTTCAGGACTTGAAAATAACACTTTTCAGTATCCACTAAAGATACCGTCACTGCCCCCTCCCAGACATTAAGAAATAAATTTAAGAACACAACGCCCATATTCCCAAGAGGTGGGGTGTGTGGTTTTTGTTCTTTTAATAGGTTATGAATGATTGTTGTTGTCTAGAGTAATAAGTTAAAAATTGATATTGGTTATGGTTAGAAAAAAGCTAAACGAGAGAGTTTAGACTTAGGGTTCTTATAAAAAAAGAAAAAAGATATAGATATAATAGGATATAAGAGTAGATTATTTAATCTAGTTTTAAAAAAATTACTGGCTTTAAATATTTCACATTGGATTTGATGTTTTGTCATTGTATGCAAATTGTATATATTGATATAAGGTTGAGATTAATTTTGTCACCTTACACATATTCTTGTTTGTTCAATGTATTATGCAATGTATTATAATTGCTAGTCCATGAAAGTTATTATTACCAGTTAACTAGGATATAAAGAAATGCAAGTTAGTAGTTAGGCATTACAATCAAACTTATAGTCATATTAGATATGTTTTCAAGATCAGATATATTTTAGATGGACAGGTCTTCTTCTAGCACTTCAGAGATCCATAGAATATGACATTTAAGAAGTTTCAAAAACATAAGCTTTTTTTGACAATGACACATCTGCTCCTGGCAGCACCAATCCACTTCAGAGAAGATTATGGACATCAGGGAAACTCCTCCATATGAGTTGAGTTTCTTCGTGACAAAAGTTAGTCTCTGGACAAGAAAGCACTCTTACCTTGGCTGCTGACAATATGATATTCAAAATGGACAAGCAGGAGAAACACACAAAAGAATTGCTGAACCTAGCCAAGACCAGGGAGAAAGGACTTTGTGAATATCCTGCTTCCCAGAGAAGTCTGTCAGACATGCTAGGCCTGTCAACCAAAGACAGATGCTTCAACAACACAGAACTTCAGATGACTGTCCAGGCAGCCAGCTGTTTCATTTCTTACATTTTTGTAAGTTGCTATTTGCTTAATATTATTTTCTTCTTGGGTCTCTGAGGAATTTGAAGATGAGATAGTTAATAGTCATAGTTATCTAGTAACAGTTTTAGAAAAAAATTTGAGTAAATTTAAGAGACATCAAAATATAGTTTTTAGTTAGTAATACAAGTTATATAAAAAGTAGATTAGGTACAATCTGTTGGATTCACCAAAATAGGATAAATAATGGCATACTTTCTTCAAATCTGTCAATTGTTAATGAACTTGACATTCCTTATGTAATTACTGTTTGTATATTATTGTATATAATTATTGTTCTTATTGTATATGGTCTTTCCTATGTTAATTATAACTTCCTTTTTATTTTTGACAGGAAAGGGGGTATGTGGATATATATTACATATTTAATAAAACCTGCATATTGGGGAGAAAGCACCCAGTCATATCCTAGGCATACAGCTCAGGGAATTCTTAAACCTTGAATACATAGTTAAACAGCTGAGTTAGTCACACATACCTTTAATCCCAGCAAAGAGAAAGCTAGGGAGTGGTGGCCTCCATCCTTGATCCCACAACTCCAGAAAAGAACCTCTTCTGATTCTGTGAGTTCAAGGCTACACACCTTTAATCCTAACCTGTATGGGTATATAAGGGGTTGTAGAAATGCAGAGAAGGTAGAAACATCTGGGAGAAGCTACTGGCAGAAGTTACTAGGAGCACGGCTGAGGAAGTTGCAAGACAGCTGGGTGAGAATTGACTGTGGTGTTTACTCTCTCTAATATTTCAGCCTCCCCTCAATATTTGGCTCTGAGTCTTATTTGTGATACTACAGATAATTCTCGGGATTTCATGAGGGTCTGTTGTTATGTCCCCCTTTTCATTTACAATTTTGTTTATTTGGATACTCTCTCTCTGCCTTTTGATTAGTTTGGATAAGTGTTTATCTATCTTGTTGACTTTCTCAAAGAACCAATTCTAGGATTCATTGATTCACTGTATTGTTCTTTTTGTTTCAATTGTATTGATTTCAGCTCTAAGTTTGATTATTTTCTGCCATCTACTCCTTGTAGGTGAGTTTGCTTCTAATTGTTCTAAGGTTTTCAGCTATGCTGTTAGTTCTATAGTGTGGGATTTCTCTGGATTTTTCATATAGGCATATAGTTCCTCTTAAGACTGCTTTCATCGTGTCCCTCAAGTTTGGATATGTTGTGGCTTCTTTTTTGTGAAACTCTAGGAAATCTTTGATTTCTTTCTTAATTTCTTTCTTGACCCAGAGGTGGTTCAGTAGAGTGATGTTCAGTTTCCATGAGTTGGTAGGCTTTCTGTGATTTTTGATGTTGTGGAACTCTAATTTTAGACTATGGTGGTCTGATATAATACAAGAGATTATTTCCATTTTTGTATCTATTGATATTTGCTTCATGATGAATTATGTGACCAATTTTAGAAAATGTTCCATGTGGTTCTGAGAAATACGTATACTTACTTGTGTTTGGGTGAAACATTCTGTAAATATCTATTAAATCCATTTGCATTATAACCTCTGTTAGACACCTTATTTCTCTGTTGAGTCTCTGTCTGGTTGACCTATCCAAGGGTGAAAATGGGGTATTGAAGTCTTCCATGATTAGAGTGTAAGAACTGATGTGGATTTTGAGCTTTACTAGTGTTTCTTTATCATGCATAGGTGCCCTTATATTAGGGGCATAAATATTCAGGATTGAAATTTCATCTTGATCAGTCTTTCCTGAGATGAATAAGTAATATCCATCCTTGTCTCTTTTAATTGATTTTAGCTTGAAGTCTACTTTGTTAGATATTAAGATGGCAACACCAGCTTGTTTCTTAGGGCCATTTGATTGGAAAATTTTTCCCAACCTTTTACTCTGAACCTGTGTCTGCCTTTGGGGTTGAAGTGTGTTTCTTGTATGCAGCAGAAGGATGGTTTCTGTTTATATATTCATTATGTTAGGGTGTGTCTTTTTATAGGTGAATTGATATTAAGGAATATTAGTGTCCACTGATTATTATTTCTTTTTATTTTTTGTTGTAGCTTATATGTATTTCATTTCTTTGGGCTTTTATTCTGTGGAATTATTGATTGTTTGTAGTTTCCTGGGTGTATTGGGGATTTTTAGATTGGAGTTTTCCCTCTAATACTTTCTGAAGGGCTAGATTGGTGGCTAGATATTGTTTAAGTCTGACTTTGTCATGAAATCTCTTGTTTACTCCATCAATGGTGATTGATAGTTTTGCTGGGTATAGTAGTCTAGGTTGGCAGCCATGCTCTTTTAGTGTCTGTATAACTTCTGACCAACATCTTCTTGCTTTCATCATTTCCATTGAATAACCTGGTGTTATTCTAATGGATCTGCCTTTATAGGTAAATCAGCCCATTTCTTTTGCAGCTCTTAAAATTTGTCCTTTGTTCTGTATGTTTTGTGTCTTGATTTTTAATGTGGTGGGCAGCCTTTTCTAGGAGATCTAATTTATTTGGTGTTCTGTAAGCTTCTTATAACTTTATAGGCATTTCCTTCTCTAGGTTGGGAAAGTTTTCTTCTATGATGTTTTTGAATAGATTTTCTGTGCCTTTGAGCTCAAATTCTTCTCCTTTGATTCCTGTTATTATTTTTTTTTTAGATACTCTTATATCTTGCCACATTGCTGAAGATGTTTATCAGGTGTAGAATATTACTGGTAACTTATGTATCATATCATAGCATCTTCAAGAGAGAAAATTTGATACTTTCTTTCCAATTAGTATCCCCTTGATCTCCTTTTGCTGTCTTACTGTTCTAACTAGAATTTCTGGAGATATGTTGAATAGATATGGAGAGAGTAGACAGCCTTGTCTTGTTCCTGATTTTAGGAGATGGCTTTGAGTTTCTCTCCATTTACTTTTAGGATGATTTATTTGCTTGCTGCTTGTTGCCTTCATTATATTTAGGTATGTTCATTTTGCCCCTGATATCTCCAAGATCTTTATAATGGAGGTGTGTTGAATTTTTTCAAAGGCTTTTCAGCACTGAATGAGATGATCCTATGTTTTTTCCTTCAGTTTTTTTATATGGTGAATAACATTGACAGATTTTCTCATGTTTCACATCACTTCTTGCCATATTTTTATACTTCTTTAATTTTTATTAACTCTTTCTCTGCACATATCTTTCAATTTTTACTTATATTCCTTTCTGTACTTAATGCCATCCTCCCACATTATTCCCTTTTACTCTTGAACTAAACGAATTCCAGCATTCTTCTCAATTAAGCTTCTGCCTTAAACTTGTGGTCAATTTCTATTTTCCATATTTCTTCAGATACTACAGGTTAAACATACAAATCCAAAGATTTGAAGCCAGGCTCTTTATGTAAGAGAGAGTATATAGTTCTTAGTTTCTTAATCTGGTTTATACTATTATAAGTTTTCTTATTCTATTCATTTATCTACATATTTCACTTTTCTTTTACTTTTATTCTTTTTTTTTAAAAGTCTCATTTTTTATCCATGTATCCCCTTGTTCAAACTCCTTTCCCACTCCTGACTCCTCCAGTCACTCTCTCTTCGCCCCATCTCCTCATCTCCAACTCCAGCAAGGCAAGGAAGTCCCAAGGACTCAAGGTAGCTTAGTTCAGCATTCACTCCAGGTAAGTTGGCAATCCTCATCCCAATATAACAACTGGATCAGGTGTTCCTCTGGAGTGAATGGTCTCCAAGGTGACAGTCCAAGGTGCTTCAGATCCCAAGCTGTTTTGTGATTGTAGTTTGCAGCTTGGGTGTGCTTTGCTTTTCATTTGTTTGTTTAAAGTCCACTAATGAGAGAGGACATCCCCTGCTTATCATTCTGGGTTTGTAATATCTCCATCAGGAAGATATTCTTCAAATCTATCAATTTGCCTGCAAATTTTAGGATATCATTTTTTCTTACTGCTGAGTAGTACTCCATTGTGTAGATGTACCAAATTTTAATCCACTCTTGAGTTGAGGGGCATATAGGTTATTTCCAGGATCTTGCTATTATGAATAATGCTGCTATGAACATAATAGAACTAATGCTTTTGCAGAATGAGTGTACATCTTTAGGGTATATGCCCAATAGTGGTACTGCTGGGTCCTTGGGGAGAGAGATTCCCAGTTTTATGAGAAACCACCATACTGCCTTCCAGAGTGCCTGTGCAAGATGACACTCCCACCAACTTTGGAGGAGTGTTCTGCTTGCTCCGCAACCTTTTCAGCATAGGCTTGTAGAGAGCTGAGTCATTGTGACTGTGCCTTCTGCCCCTCGTGGGAAAGTGCCTTCTACCCCTCGTGGGAAAGTGCTCTCTTAAACATAAACTATTCCTCTTTGCCATAAGCAAACTCCCTGTTTGGCTTGGCCTTGAGTTGTGGCTTGCTATCGCGAATGTGGACCTATGAGCAGTACCTACGTGGTATATTTTGGT
>PVIH01031573.1:0-10647 GCA_004025045.1 Sigmodon hispidus | reverse complement strand
AAAAAAGAGAAAAATTCAGAGGGAAAGATGAACACAAAGAAAATATAGGTGTAGCAATCTTATTTGTATGTCTACCCTTGATAAGCCATGCTTATCATTCTTGTCCTCTATATAGTTGTTGTTAACTCTTCCACATTTTAAATTCTTTTTACTGTGTTTTTTTTTTAATAAATACAAAATAAAGGGAAAAAAAAAAAAAAAAAAAAAAAAAAAAAAAAAAAAAAAAAAAAAAAAAAAAAAAAAAAAAAAAAAAAAAAAAAGAAAAATCACCTCTATAAGATCCAGCTGTACTACATTTTCTTAATTAGTCATTGATTGAAGAGGGCCAGCATATTTCAGGCAATGTTATCCCTGGGCTAGTGGTCCTGGATTTTTTTAAGATTTTATTTATTATGTATACAACATTCTGCCTCCACTATGGCTGTTGGTGTGAGCCACCATGTGGTTGCTGGGAATTGAACTCAGGACCTCTGGAAGAACAGTCGGTGCTCTTAAACTCTGAGCTATCTCTCCAGCCCGGTCCTGGGTTCTATAATAAAGCAGGCCGAGCAAACCATGGGGAACAAACCAATAAGCAGTACCCCTCCATGGCATCTGCATTAGCTCCTGCCTCCAGGTTCTTTCCCTGTGTGAATTCCTGCCCTCACTGCTTCTGAGGATGAACTGATATATGAAACTGTGAGTGAAATAAACCTTTTCCTCCCAAGCTTGCTTTTGGACTTTGTATTATATAGCAGAGCAATATAAACCTAAACTCAAATACTTTATTATTTTCTCCAATCTTACCCCCTCCCTTTTTAATCAGTCTTCTATCTGTTCAGCAGGATCTATTTCCAAGAAGTTGTCAATGATGGCATCAAATTTCAAATAGAAAATCAAAAGCCAAAGGAGGTCTGGGAGGTAGTTCAGTTGACAAAAGCTTACTACACAAGCATGAAAATCTGAGTGTGATCTCCAGCATCCCCATAAAACCCAGGCAAGGCTGTGCACATCTGTAATTCCAAAGCTGAGCAAGGAGAGATGGGAAGATCCCTGGAGTTTTATTTTCAGCAACAAACCCTGTCTTAAAAGAATGAGAGAATAGCAATTGAGGAAGATGCCCTATATCAACCTCTGGCCTAGACACACACACACTGTGGTGGGGGGTAGGGTTCACCAAAAGGAAAGTCTTAAAAAGTTGAAATTTTGGTTAGAGAGATGGCTCAGAGGTTAAGAGTACTGGTTGTTCTTCCAGAGTTCCTGAGTTCAATTCCCAGCAACCACATGGTGGTTCACAACCATCTGAAATGATATCTGATGCTCTCATCTGGCCTGCAGACATAACACTGTATACATAATAAATAAACATATCTTTAAAAAAAAGTTGAAACTAAACTAAAAGGCTCACTTTATTTACACGCAGAGCTTATTTATTACAAATGATCTTTGCTGTATGTGTGTGAGAGAGAGAATAAAAACATCATTTTACTGGAAGGGAGTTTAGATGTTTCCTGGTCCAAAGACCTGCTCCATTTTAGGGAAGAAATGTGAATTGCAAAGAGATCAAACAATTTGCCCACCCTTCTGGAGTCAAATCTAAGGTAATCTGGTGACAGATCCAAACTAACCCTCACTCTCAGCCCCACTTTTTTTTCCTTCTAAACTGGAATAATATGATAAATATTAACTTTAAACAAAATGGCTCTAAGGTAGAACTTTTCCAGCTCTTAAAAGTCACACCTTCTTCATTATATAAACAAAAATAGCCTACTGAATTGTTACTTTCCACGGGACATTTTTAAAAATAATTTTCATCATCATCTGGGAATCTTTGTCTTTTATGAGATGGAAATCTTTTCTTTTTGTCAATTATAAGAATAGGAAGCACCTAAGACCATTTAAGTACCCACAAAATGTGAAATCAGTGTTGAACAAACACATGCAATTGTTTGAAAAAATCTATGTAAAACAATGCAGAAATTAATCTATTAGCTTGGTGCTCACTTAGAACCAAGATGTTTTAATTAAAGAGATTCTAGCCTTCTAGGGGTTATGGATAGAGTATGAATTCATTTCTCAAGCACACATGTTTTTCAAACCGAACTTGGATTTCAAATTATAAATTATATGAAAATCAAAGGGAATGATATCTCAAATAGTGTTGAATCCTGTGCACTTTAGTTTTTTTTTTTATCAATTTCTTAAGGGTTTTAGATTACATTTATCCATCCAATTATTTCCAGATTCACTCCCCTTCTTCCTACTCACCCAACTTTGTGACCCCTTTAAAAAATAATCAAAATCAATTGTGCCGCTCAAAGATCTTGGACGTGTGGTCTCCACTGGAGTGTGATCGACTTACCTGAGACTACAGCATTAGAGAGAACTGTCTTTGCTCTCACAGCAGATATTACTAATAGTTCCATGGCTGGGAATAGAATTTTATGTTCAACTTCCATCCCCATGCTGAAATTCAGTGTAGCCAGAGACTGCATAGGTCTCATGCTGTCACAATAACTTTGAGCTCATATGTAGCTCCCTTGCTGTCCAGAAGACACTGTTTCCCTATAGTCATCTCCAACTCTGGACCTTCCAGGCTTTCAGCCTCCTCCTCACCAATGATCTTTGGAGAAAGAGGTGTGGTATATACTTTTCATTTACGGGAGAGGATTCCGCCATCTCTTATTCTCTATATCTTGGCTAGTTATGGATCTCTGTGTTAATCAAATAGAAGTTCCTCTGATGAGGACTGAGAGATGAATTAATCTATGAGTATAAGGACATTAGGAATTATTTTACTACTATGTCCATTTAGCAGAATAATAGTAATAGTCTCTCTCCTGGAATCTATGTTTTGTTTATGCATAGGTTTCTGGCCCAGTAATGATGCCAAGTAAAAGTTTCAACCAGTGTAGTGTGACTTCAAACCAATCAAAGAGTGTTTGTTACTTACTCTCATTGAGAGATCTAAACTTTCTCCATTTCACAAGCTGGGCCTAAGTTTCAGTTTTTTAAACAAAGGGCCATTTATCCACAATATCCTTGCATTCAGGGATGAGAGAGAGTGTGTGTTACAAGGCCTAAAGGACACAATGACTAAAGGACAAATCCCTGAAGCCCCTTTCTGAATCACATCCACACTTGCCAATATATGTATGTCCAAAAATGATAAGACTAAACCCCAGCCAATTAAAAGTACACTAACTTAACTGCTGCTTGCTTAACCAATTATGTTTGAGACGACCTAAGTGTTCTTGAAATTCCCCTAGCTGTGCTTAAAAAGGACCTGCATGCTCTTCTCAGGATCACCAACATTTTGTACAGTTTTCAATCCAGCAAGCATGCAGAAATAAACACTCTTTGTTTTTGCATAAAATTTGAGTCTGGTGATCTTTCTTCCAGTGTTTTCTCAGACCCTATACCATGATATCCATGCCCCTATAGTACCAGTGAATATTTCTTGCTAAGCCAGCCATTATTTTCACCAACAGAATTCCCATCTGGGTATGACTGAAGATTATTTTTCTCCTCAAGTAGCATGTACAGAAACCTCCAGCCCTGTAAAAGCTAGTCCATAAAAAAGAAACTTTTAAGACAGTAACAACTTTATTCCTCCATAGTCATTATCTTACTCTCAGGTTCCATAAGATGGACAGAAGAAATTAGAAGAGGCTGTAATGTTTAGTTCTCTAGATCTCTACTTCTTAATACCAACTTGGTAATGTACCTTTAAGATTTCCTCATTACTGAGTGTTTTAGGGTTTCTTTAGTGTGTGTGTGTGTGTGTGTGTGTGTGTGTGTGTGTGTGTGTGTGTTGGCTTGCTTTTTAGGTCTATGAATTTTCCTGGTATTCCAAACCTTGGAAATTTTCATATTTCTCATATTTTACTTTTTACCAAATATAACTACACATCTATTTGATATAAATGAAAAATGTTGAGATCAATTAAAATATTAAATTGAAATATAAAAATAATTTTAAAATAAGCAGCACTCACAACAAAGAAATGAATAAAGTTAATTTCAAAGCATACACAGAAATAACTTCTTATGAACACATAGTTCTGAAATTTCTATATCAACTTCACAAAAGAAATAAATGTAAACAATCATTTAGTTCCCAGTATTCATTGCAAGTTAAAAACATACAGTTTTCTATTTAATCACAGGTTATCTGTGATTGTTAAGGGTAGTAGTTAACAGCAGGCATCATTCTGGCAGGACACTCAAGTTTGGCTACCAACCTTCACATCTGACAGCTCATGACCACCTGTAACTACAGCTCCGGGGAGGCTGATGCCCTCTTCTGACCTTCATAAGTACCTGCACTCAGGTGCACATACAAACACACACACATACACACACACCTAACCAAGAAAATTATAAATAAATCTTTAAAGGTAGCACAGCACTAAACAAACTCAGTGAGTATTAAATTCAAGAGAAAGAAGATGTAGATGGGAAGAAAGAGGGAGCTGAAGTAGGAATTGAAATGGAGAAAATGGGGAATGGATTTTATCCAAACTTATTTATATGCAGGTATAAATCTTAAATGAAATATTCAATTTGCTCATGGGTTATCCCAGGGAGAGTCTGTGTCATAACAAACAATATTCTCAACACTCTTTGCTAAATAAAAGCAAAAGCTCTAGAGGTTGTTTCCTTTGATATCCTTTAAATTCAAACTATTAGGTAAATACTACATACTAGAGGCAAAGAGATGTGAAACCCTAATTATTCCTTCTCTGTGCTCATATATGGATGCCACATATCTTTAAATTTTCCACTACCAAAATGTCTTTATATGGTCCTGTTTTTGCCTTTCATGCTTATTTCTCATCTAATTTATCTATATGGAGTTTTTCAATCTTAACATTTTTTTAGAAAAATTTTAGCAGTGTGTGTGCATATAGGGAGACAGTGCATATGCCACCAATTACTGGAAGGTTTCAGATCTCTCCTCCCACCTTTATTTGGGTTCTGGAGATTGGATTCAGGTCACCAGGACTGTGAAGTAAATACATTTTCCTAGTGAACCATCAGGCCCAATTGCTCAACCCATTCAATATGCAGTTATGTCATTATTGACTTTTCTTTAAAAAAAAAAAAACTTTTCAGCAAATCAGAGCTACAGGTTTAAGCTTATTCATACAAAATACAGAAAACACTCCATGCTACGCACTAAGAAACTCAGATACCAGCCAAGAGGAGACATACAGATAAATATGCATGATAAGGTTCAGGTACAGGACCCTTTCTGAGAAGAGGAGCACCTAGGTAACAATTGTATTGTAGCTGGGTTGTGGACCACCAGTGTAGACCTGATTGTCTCAAGGAAAATGAAAAACCTGTATTTTTATATATAAAGCATTTTTATTTTAAAATGTAAGAAACTAACTCAAAGAGAAGCCATTGTTTCTCAAATAATAAAACCTGCATCTTAGGACAGCTGTAGCCTAAGGAACATTAGTTTGGGACAGCACCACACAAAACTCTGGACTTCATGCTCTGCTGACCCTCCCTCCATACTATCCTTATGTTTTCCCTCAGAATGTCCAGATTTGTGTGTGACCCTTAAAAGCCATTTTACTTTCCAATTCTCCATTGAACATGGCCATTTTTCGTCTGAAGTACTACAGTATTTGGGCTCTCCCTTTTTTATGGCAGTAAAGACTCTGAGTTCAGTAATTCTTTCAGTGTGTAATTTTTCACTTCAGTTAAGTGGATGGAAGTGCACAGGTCACATTGTATTCCCCTTCAAACTCTAGCATTTTTACTCAAGCAATATGGAGGTATTTGAGAATTAACTACTACACAATTTTAATTAAAGAATTAAAATATGGACCTAAATCTATGATGTTCTAAACAACTGTATTTGATACAACACTTGGAAGTCATGTGTTAAGCAAGTGGCTTTCTTTTCCCCTTCACAGTTTGTATACATATTTTAGATAGAGAACTTTCTAGCATAACATCAATTTTCCTAGCCCTGAGTTCTTTATTTTCCCATGAAATGACGGTTTGCGCTCCCCCGAGCACGTCTTTAAAATGTCTTGACTCTGCATGTAGTGTTGAGATTGTTTTATAAACCAATTTTAGGCTCATGATATATTTGTGCCATTTGTCTGCAAACACAATATTTTCAAATTGCTGTAACTTGACCTGAATATTTTCACAAGCTGAGAAGCAGCATCATTTCAAATTTACCCAGCTAACCATTTTAAAGTCCTGAATATTTTTCCCAAATTGAGTTAGCCTATATTAAAATATACTTTTGAAAAGATTCATATGTTTTAATTCACAGATTTTTTTTTAAAAAAAATAGATTTTTCTAAAAGCCACTCTTGAAGCCTTTGTGCCCTGCAGCCTCACCCAAAAGTGATGTCAGTCTTCATGTTCATTATCAACCTTTCCAAGTCAAACACCCGCCTATGAAGATCCAAAATGAATTCCCAGTCTGCAAGGGAGCCGAACTATAATTTGAACTTGGAGACAAAGGAAAATATCTGAAAACTGTATTCTTCCAAATATTCTAGATGTGGGACTATCCAATCTCTCTAGCTGAAGTGCAGGAGGGCAGAGTTCCCTAAAGGTTCCATTAAAAACGTGGGGGAACTGAGCTCAAATGAAATATCACAGGACTTAAGGAGACTTTCGTTGATATTTGAATTTGAGTAACTGAAGTTCAAACTGGCATTTCCACAATTTAAGCTGCATATTTAAGGAGGAGAGAAAAAAAAAACCAACTGCTGAAAATTGAAATCCTCCCATGAACAGTCATGCTATTTCAAAAATTAGAGAGTTGTCAAAAAAAAAAGAAAAAAGAAAACAGCCATAACATTTACAAGAATGTGAGGACAACGAAAATTAAATGACAAACCTGTAAGAATATATATATATATATATATGTATATATATATATGTTTTTCCTGCTAGCAGAATAGACATACAAATGGGCTGTCATGTAATCTTCAAGTTAAAAGCTTACTTAAAGAATTCCACCTCCATTGTGAAGCACATCATCAAGGCCCTCCACTCCTCCCTTAAACAGCACTCTTTCATCGGGGTCCTGGATATCTATGGGTTTGAGACCTTTGAGATTAACAGCTTTTGAGCAGTTTTGTATCAACTACACCAATGAAAAACTCCAGCAGCAGTTCAATTCGCACATGTTCAAGCTGGAGCAAGAAGAATACATGAAGGAGCAGATCCGGTGGACCCTGATTGACTTTTATGATAACCAAACGTGTATAGACCTCATAGAAGCAAAGCTGGGTATCCTGGACCTGTTGGATGAAGAGTGTAAGGTCCCCAAAGGAACTGATCAGAACTAGGCCCAGAAGCTCTGGACCTGTTGGATGAAGAGTGTAAGGTCCCCAAAGGAACTGATCAGAACTGGGCCCAG
Source organism: Sigmodon hispidus (assembly GCA_004025045.1). Taxonomy (NCBI): domain Eukaryota; kingdom Metazoa; phylum Chordata; class Mammalia; order Rodentia; family Cricetidae; genus Sigmodon; species Sigmodon hispidus. The sequence continues at coordinate 3,263 of PVIH01031573.1, read as the reverse complement.
AAGCTCTATGAACAACATTCCAATAGCCAGCACTTCCAGAAACCACACATGTCCAACACAGCCTTCATTGTCATCCACTTTGCAGACAAGGTGGAATACCTTTCAGATGGTTTTCTGGAGAAAAATAGGGATACTGTGTATGAAGAGCCAGCAAGTTCCCACTAGGGGCTGATTTGTTCCAGGGTGACAAGGACTCAGTTCCTGCCACCAACACAGCTAAGAGCGGATCATCTTCAAAGATCAACATTCGTTCTTCCAGACACCACATGAAGCTCTCCAACAAGGAGCACAAGAAATCTGTGGGCTACCAGTTTCACACTTCCCTAAACCTGCTTACAACCTGAATGCCACAACTCTACACTATGTTCGATGCATCAAGCCCAGTGATGAAAAGCTCCCTTTCCACTTCGACCCGAAGAGAGCCATGCAGCAGCTCAGAGCCTGCAGAGTATTGGAGACCATTTGGATCAACGCAGCTGGATATCCATCCAGGTGGACCTACCATGACTTCTTCAACGGGTATCGGGTGTTGATGAAGAAGAGAGAGCTTGCCAACACGGACAAGAAAAGTATCTGCAAGTCTGTCCTGGAGAGTCTCATCAAGGATCCAGACAAGTTCCAGTTTGGCCGCAGCAAGATCTTCTTCCAGGCAGGTGGCATACCTGGAGAAGCTTCGGGCAGACAAGTTCCGGGAATCCACTATCATGATCCAAAAGACAGTCAGGGACTGGCTTCAGAAAGTGAAGTATGTAGGCTGAGGGCAGCTACCTTGACCCTGCAGAGGTTCTACCTGGCTCGCAGGCTGGCTGAGCACTTGCGGAGAACCCGTGCAGCCATAGTGTTCCAGAAGCAGTCCTGGATGCAGAGGGCCTGCCTAGCCTACCGGAGAGTCTGCAGGGCTACGGTCATCATCCAGGCCTTCACACGGGCCATGTTTGTGTGAAGAAACTACCGCCAGGTCCTCAAGGAGCACAAAGCCACCATCATCCAGAAGTATGTTGAAGCTGGATGGCACGTAGACATTTCCAGCACCAGCGGGATGCAGCCATCATCATCCAATGTGCCTTCTGGAGGCTCAAGGCCAAGCAGGAGCTGAAGGCTCTTAAGACTGAGGCCCGCTCTCCAGAGCATTTGAAACGCCTCAATGTGGGTATGGAGAACAAAGTGGTTCAGCTACAGCGGAAGATTGATGACCAGAACAAAGAGTTCAAGACTTTGTCAGAGCAATTGTCTACAGTTACCTCCACACATGCCATGGAGGTGGAGAAGCTGAAGAGGGAACTGGCACATTACCAGCAGAACCAGGAAGCGATACCAGCCTGCAGCTGCAAGAGAAGGTACAGAGCCTGTGCAGTGAACTTCAGAAGGCTCAGTCGGAGCGCAGGGTGCTAGAGGATGCCCACAGGAGGGAGAATGGCAAGCTGAGAAAGCGAGTTGCAGATCTGGAACATGAAAATGCTGTCCTGGAGGATGAGAAAGAATACCTTAATAACCAAATCCTGCGCCAATCAAAAGCGGAATCTTCCCAGAGCTCTGTGGAGGAAAGCCTCCTGATGAAGAAGGAGCTGGAGGAGGAGAGGTCCAGGTACCAGAACCTCGTGAAGGAATACTCCTAGTTGGTGCAGCGATATGAGAACCTTCGAGATGAGCAAACTCCAGGCCACAGGAAGAACCCATCAAATCAAAGTAGCTTAGAATCTGATTCCAATTACCCCTCCATTTCCACTTCTGAGATTGGAGACACTGAGGATGCCCTTCAGCAGGTGGAGGACATTGATGTAGAGAAGGCAGCCATGGATATGACTGTCTTCCTAAAGCCACAGAAGGGAGTGTGGGAGCTGGAGCAGGAGAGGAAGAAGCTGCAGGTGCAGCTATAAAAGGAGCAACAGGACAGCAAGAAAGTACAGACAGAACAACAAAACAATGGCATTGATGTGGATCAGGATTCGGATCTAGCCTACAACAGTCTGAAGAGACAAGAGCTTGACTCAGAGAACAAGAAGCTAAAGAATGACCTGAATGAGCTGAGGAAAGCTGTCGCTGACCAAGCCATGCAGGACAACTCCCCCCCCCACAGCTCCCCAGACAGCTATAGCCTTCTGCTGAACCAGCTCAAGCTGGCCAATGAGGAGCTCGAGGTCCGCAAAGAGGAGGTGCTGATCCTCAGGACCCAGATCATGAACACTGACCAGCACTGACTGTCTGGCAAGCACATGGAGCCGAACATCAATGCCAGAACAAGTTGGCCCAACAGTGAAAAAACATGTGGACCAGCAAGATGCCATTGAGACCTATCATGGGGTCTGCCAGACAAACAGGTTGCTGGAGGCACAGCTGCAGGCCCAGAGCCTGGAGCATGAGGAGGAGGAAGTGGAGCATTTCAAAGCCCAGGTGGAGACCCTGAAAGAGGAGATGGACAAGCAGCAGCAAACCTCCTGCCAGACCCTGCTGCTCTCCCCAGAGGCCCAGGTGGAATTTGGTGTCCAGCAGGAGATATCCTGGCTCACCAATGAAAACCTGGATTTTAAAGAATTGCTAGAAAAGCTGGAAAAGAATGAGAAGAAGTTGAAAAAGCAGCTGAAGATTTACATGAAGAAGGTCCAGGACATAGAAGCTGCCCAGGCATTGGCACAGAGTGACAGAAGGCACCATGAACTCACAAGACAGGTCCCAGTCCAGCGAAAAGAGAAAGACTTCCAAGGCATGCTGGAGTACCACAAAGAGGACAAGCTCTCCTCATTCGGAACCTGGTGACAGACCTGAAGCCCCAGATGCTGTCAGGTACCGTACCCTGTCTGCCTGTATACATCCTCTACATGTGCATCAAACATGCATATTACATCAACGATGACCTCAAGGTCCACTCATTGCTGAGCTCCACCATCAATGGCATTAAGAAAGTCCTCAAGAAGCACAATGATGACTTTGAGATGATGTCATTCTGGTTATCCAATACCTGTCGCTTCCTTCACTGTAGGAAGCAGTACACTGGGGATGAGGGCTTCATGACACAGAACACTGCTGTCTCAAGGACTTTGACCTCTGATTTTTTTGATTTGGACATTCTCTCTCTGTTTTTTGATTAGTTTGGCTAAGGGCTTATCTATCTTGTTAACTTTCTCAAAGAACCAACTCTTGGATTCGTTGATTCTTTGTATTGTTCTTTTTGTTTCAATTGTATTGATTTCAGCTCTAAGTTTGATTATTTCCTGCCGTCTACTCCTTCTAGGTGAGTTCACTTCTAACTGTTCTAAGGCTTTCAG
>PVIH01031572.1:0-10644 GCA_004025045.1 Sigmodon hispidus | reverse complement strand
TCCTCCTCTGACCTCTGAATGCACACAGGTATATGCACCAAGACACTTGTGTTTGCACACTACATTTTACACACACATACACACACACACACACACACACACACACACACGAACTGGAACACACAAACCATTCTGATCTCAGAATATAGAGGGAAGAAATAGAGTATCCTAAGAACAAGGAGGGAGGGCAGGATGGGATCACACTATGGGAAGGAGTTTGTGGGGGTTTTTCCTCAGTGAAATATGAAGCTTTAGACAGATTTGCATGGAATTATTTTTTTAAATATTTATTTATTATGTATACAGTGTACAGAAGAGGGTAACAGATGTCATCATAGATGGTTGTGAGCCACCATGTGGATGCTGGGAATCAAACTCAGGTCCACTGGAAGAACAGTCAGTGCTCTTAACCTCTGAGCCATCTCTCCAGCCCTGGAATTATTTTTTCTTACAAGGAGGAAAACTTGCTTTTCCCAAGTTCATTCTCACCAACTCTCCAGTTAGGCCAGAAGACTACTTGGCTCCTTGCCAGTATTGCCCCAGCACTTCACAGTCTTTGCTGATGGCTAGGAGGAGTGGAGGCATGTTCCTAAGACATAGCCTGAGAAGCCCTTATAGCTTAATGGTCCATAAGATCTGTCAGTGTGCCACATCTATTCACAGAGACATTTGTGTTTGTATCAGGAGCCAGAGCTTCCTCTTCCTCTTTGAAGCAAATGCCATTTTTCTTCAAAGAGATTTACAGTTAGGTCACAAATAGTGAAAAGGTATCATTTTGTTTTGTATTTTCAATAGCATTAAGGCTATTTCAGACAGTATGTTAGGCCAAAGCAGTAAGCCTTAGCTTTTAAATCATAATCCAGAGTCTTGTCACATCAAGTTCAATGTTAGAAACTTCTGGTGTTTGCTTCCTTGTTTGTTGCAGTTGAGGCCAGAACCTTGTGTGTGCAAGAAGCTCCCCCTGAGCCCCAGCCCACTAAGAATGACCTTCTCACATAATGGCTGCCACATGTGTCCATCCCTGTTTCTGATCTGAAACCCAGTCCCATGCCTTCACGCACACACACAGGGTGATGCTCCCCATTTCTCTGCTGTTGAGCTGAACCTGTTTATTTGAACTCTTTTCATTTAGCCAGCATACGTGCTGCTCTTTCCAGTCACTCACTCTCTACCAGTGGAGGCCACCAAATGAAACTTTAGAATTACCTTTCACAGCTTTTGCCTTATCTTGACATAAGTATCAATTTTATTGTCAAATTTCATGGTGTCTTGTTTTTCTCCTTTGACCCTCTGCCTCCTCAGTATCTTCTGCCATAACTTGAAGGTGTACATTTTTCCAATGTCCCCAGTCTCCTCATACTTATGTAGCACAATCCCTCAATTCCAGTTCCAGAAAAACAGAGCAAACCCTTGAGATCTTCCTGGAACCTTTATTTTCTTTTGGACTCCATTCCTTAACTGCACAGCACTAAACTCAAAATAATACTTTTACAGTATATAAAATATGGGCTGCTATCAAAAGCAATGTTTTATTTAAAACAGCAACCCCATCTCAGTCCCTGCCAAACTTCCTAAAAGAACTCTTTAACTCCCTGAAGTCTAGAAATACAACCTTGCCAATATATTTTTCTTCGGGCATACATTCTTCCAGGAAACTTAAACCCTAGTGGCTCCAGGGAACTCCTTCCAGCTGCTTAAACAATTGATTTTGAACATCGGCATTTGTAATAGCTGAGGCTTTAGGGCTATGTTGGTACATGTCTGTACTTCCTAGCACCCCAGAGGTTAAGGCAGGGTGATCAGCAGTTCAAGGCCACCATAGGCTACCTTGAGATCAAGAGCAGCCTACGATATATAGCAAGATTCTGCCCATAAGAAGGAGGAAGAGAGGGAAGAAGAAAAAGAAAAAAAAGAACTAAGAGAAGCAGATTGGTATTTGTAAAGCCTGGAGCTGCATTTTGGCATTTTAGTTAAAATCACTTCCTTGCTCTAAATGTAAAATGCATGGCTGACATTTTAAAAATTCTCTATCTTTTCTACCTAAGAAAAAGAAAACAACTATTTAAGCGACTCAGTGTTACCACATAGCAATGCATATAACCTTGAAGTCCTAGTACCCAAAATGTTTCAAGTAAATAAAAAAGTACTCAAGTAAATAAAACTTTTCTTTCACCTGTCTTCTAGCACTTTCCATGGATAAAAGTTACATGGTTTTTAATATTCTCCAAATCTTCTTTCCAAAAACATTCTGGTCATTTAATTAAGATTCAATTTCTAGAGGATTTTTTTCAATTCCCAGTCAAGTTCAAAGAAAACATGAACATTTGAGATAGCTTCATTATATATTTTTAGAACTATCTTCAGTTTTCAATTTATTTTTTTATTTAAAAGTCTTCCAAACAGTAGACAGTTTGGTCTTTCAATCTAAGCTTTAAGGGGCTATTCTATCTGTATCAACTCTTCATCCAAGAAAAGGAACAAGCATCATGACTGAGGTTAAAAGTAACTCTTACATGGTACATCAAAGCCGGCCTGCTAGAATGTGGTAATGTATACTACACAGTTCATGGATTCCATAAATGGGTAAGGAAACTGCTTTCCTCTGTAGCATGAATCTGCAAAATATAGTCCTTGGAACAACTCCTACGTGAATTCTACTTTTGTTCTATCTGGAAGCTAAGAATGGATTTTTTAAGATTAAAAAATTATGTATATAAACATTATGCATCTGTGATGGCTATTCTTGCTTGTCAACTTGACTACATCTGGAATTAACTAAAACACCCAAGCAGCCAGGCACAACTGGAAGGGATTTTCTTAATTAAATCATTTGAAATGGGAAGACCCACTTCTAATCTAGATCTTTGAGGTGAGAAGATCCCTCTTTAATCTGGGCTGCACCTTCTGCTGACAGCCTATAGAAAGGACACAAGAGAAGGAAACTTGCCCTGTCTGTTTTCCCTCCCTCTTGATAGGCAACTTCATTCCTTCACTGGCATTAGGGCCTACTTCTTCAGGATTCTGGCATATAATGAAGAGACATCCAGCCTCATGAACAAATCACTGTATTTTTGAACAGCCATTGTTGAATTAGCTGGACCACAGCCTGTAAATCATTCTAATAAATTCTCTCTATATATTTACATATTTATTCTATAGCAGTGGTTCTCAACCTTCCTAATAATGCAATCCATTAATACTGTTCCTCATGTTATGGTGACCCCCCCAACCACAAAATTATTTTCATTGCTACTTCACAACTGTAGTTTGGCTACTGTTATGAATCCTAATGTAAATATCTGTGTTTTCTAATAGCCTTAGGTGACCCCTGTGAAAGGCTCATTTCACCCTCCAAAATGTTGCAACCCAGAGATTGAGAACCATTGTTCTATAACTTCTGGTCCTCTAGAAAACACTGATTAATACAAAGTTTGTTTGCCTGTATGTATATGAACCATGTGTGTGCAGAGTACACTGCCAGGTACCTCTGGAACTGGAGTTATAGGTAGTTGACTCACCATGTAGATCCTGGGAATTGAACTGGGCACATGTAGTAAAACAAACAGTGTCCTTAATGGCTGAGCTATCTCTACAGCTCTGTAATCAATCTTGATTGACAGCTAGGTGGGATTTAGAATCACCTAGGAGACAAACCTCTGTGCCTGTCTGTGAGGGTTTCCAGAAAGGTTTATCTGAGATTCAAAGGCTCATTTTGAATATGAGTGATATCATTTGATGGGCTAAAGTCCTGGACCAAATTAAAAAGTAAATGCAAGCTAAGCAGCAGCATCCATCTGGCTGCTTCCTGACTGTAGATGGGATGTGATTAGGCACTTCATATTCCTGCCATAAAGGTATCCCCACCACAACACTACCTTCAAACTGGTAGCCCAAATAGGTCTTTCCTTTCTTAAGGTGCTTTTTTGATAATTTTATCACAGTAATGACAAAATATTTTGTGTAGTTCTTAAGTTGTGATAGGATTTATGTTTGACTTTTCTCTGTAGCCACTGACAAATCATATTTCAGACTTCTATGTGGTTTTAAGTTCAGGGTCTTGGTAATGACTTGGGAGGTGGTTTGTTATTTGGGAGCTTATTTGTGTTTGTTTGCTTTTAACAAAGAGTCATCTTAGCCCAGGCTATCCTGGAACTTGTTGAGAAGCTTAAATTTTTAATTTCTCATTTTTTTATCTTCTACTCCCTTGGATTACAGGCATGTAATTTCACCACAGATTTTTTTTCATGTTCTACTCTTTTGTTGTATATGTATGTGTATGAGAGAGTGTGTGTGGTGTACACACAGAGTGTTCTGGTGTACACATCTGTGCACACAATTGTAGGACAGAGGAGAATGTGCCCTATTTGGTCTCTCACTGGATTTGGAGCTAACCAAACAGCCAACATGAACCATCAGTCCTCCTATCTCTGTTCCCACCGCCAATGCTGCAGTTATATGCATGTGCTCACCCAAACCCAAGCTTTTTATGTAGGTGCTGGAGATTTCAATTCTAGTCCTCATGCTTTCACAACAAACACTGCTACTCACTAAGCCATCTTTCTATCCCCATGTGCTTAAGCTCTTTCAGTGGAGGCAAATAAACTTCATAAGTGCTGCAACATGAAATCAACCCTCCATATACCTGCACAGTGACTAAGACAGGAACTTACTCACTGTCCTATTGCTATGAAGAGACACCATGTCCAAGACAACTCTTATAAAAAGAGAGTGCTTACTTGGGGCTGGCTTACAGTTTAGAGGTTTAGTCCATTATTATGGCAGGGAGTATGATGGTGCACAGACAGACATGGTAATAGAGCAGTTGCTGAGAGTTCTACATTTGGGTCTGCAGCAGAAAAAGAGTGACAATGAGCCTGACTTGAGCTTTTGAAACCTCAAAGCCCACTCACAGTAACATGCTTTTTACAATAAGGCCACACCTCTTAATCCTTTTTAAGTAGTGCCACTCCGTTATGACTAAGAATTCAAATATATATATATATATATATATATATACACACATATTTATATATATGAGCTGATGGTGGCCATTCTTATTCAAACCACCACAGTCTCCAACCATGAATTCAGTGAACTGTGGATGAAAAATACTCAAAACATATGTCCTGAATTTCTTATTGTTGTTATTATTAGTACTATTCCCTATAATAATATAATAATTATTTATATAGCAGTATAATATTTGATATTATACATAAGCTAGAGATGGCTTAAAGAGGCAGGGTATAGGTTTAATATTAATAAACATCATTTTATATAAGGAACTTGAGCATCTGAGGATTTTGATATCCATGGGGGAATCTTAGAACCAATCCTCTGCAGATGTCAAGAGAGCACTGTACTTCCTACTGCCTCCTAACAGGAAACATGAGGTTCTACTTGTTCCATGTTCAATAGTATCCAGATGGAGATGCAGTCTCTAGTGTTGTCAGCCTTTCTCTTTCACCATAAAATCTCCATGAATTTCTCTGCAGTACTCTCAGCATCTACTGATACCCACTCTCCAGATGCATTATAGGTCTAAGAGTTACAAAAACACAACTGTATAATTGCATGTATAAATCCTGCATTTCTTAGCTGCCACCTGACTATGCACATGCCCACAGCCATCATTTGGCAGTGCTATCTATACAAGGAAATGCTTGTATAGATAAAAAGAAACCTAAGATGCACAGCACCCAAAAGAAATATGTGGAAATTATTGAGAGACAACCACAAAACATTTTTGAGACAACTGATGAAGATCAAATAGAGATTGATATATGATATTAAGAATACTTGTTAATTCTATTGACTCTGATACTTGAATTATTAATTTAAATGCTTTCTTTACTAGAAGATGCATACTGGTGTGTTCAGTGATAAAAGTATAAGACTTTTAGAATTGCTTTAAAATTCTGTAGCCAATAATAACCATGACAATACAGAGACTAATAGTAAGATGACTGTAATAATTTAATTGAGTACAGTTCCTGAAGCTTCTGTACCTTTGCAACTATTTCAAAATTTCTAAAATATCAAGTAAACATATACTACTGCTCTGATTTTGTAGTACTGAGTTTTCAAGAACATAGTGGTCCTCTTTTAAAGCACCCCAGTTAAACCTTCCTTATATCACACTTTCTATTTGCTGTTTCATGGCCCAAAGGCAGAGAAATCAGAGACCAGGGGCCAGCCAGCTACTGCAAGGCCTTCATAAGTGAGAACTATTTTGAAGTTTCCCCTGACTCTGCCACAGGCCCTATGCGATTTGAATTATATCACAAAGAGTAATTCAAAGCAATCATTTTATTAAAGGTTCACACCTTTACCAGTCACTAGCCTTCTGTTTCATTGTTTTGCCTTTTGTTTTTATTTAGTTATTTTATTTTATTGAGACAAGATCTAACATATCCCAAGCTGGCCTGCAACTAGCTATGTAGCTGTATATGACCTTGAACTTTTAGTGCAACCTAATGTATGGATTGCATGCGTGTACCAGCATGTCTAGTTTATGTAATGCTGGGGATCAAATCCAAGGTTTTATGTACTTTAGGGAAAAGTGTTTCCCTTCCTCTCATGTTCCTTGAAGGACTCTCTCTGTGAATATCATCCCTACATTCTGAACTATGACTCTTCCTTTCTAGCAGGTCTATGGAATGTATTTCTAACACCTGTTAATCCTGGATAGGCCAATTCAATTTGACCAAGCCCCAGTCTCTAGATCAGAGCCCTGGCTCTAGTATTTAGTAACAAAGGCACCTTGGGCCAGTCATTTTACTCCTATATACCTAGGTTTCCTCATCTGCAACATGGGCTTAAACAACAATATCTTACCTCTTAGAGTAGATATGAGAAGACAGGATTAATTTAGCTCAGTAAAAGCCCTTGGACCAGTAAGCAACCCACATTCCTCACAGTGTGTGTTGTTGCTGTTGTTTGGTTGTTAGATGATTATTGTTATCTCTATTATTGTTGCTGCTAGGCAACCCGCCTGACCATAGCCTTCCAGCATTATTTCCTCATTCGGTATGAATGGAGACAGAAAAATGTGTCTCTGAACAATTGTATAAGATATAAACATATCTGGAGACCATTGACCACCTGAAGTATCATAGCTCATAAGAATTGGACTTAAAGTTAAATTCTAAAGCCTATGTCCATTTTACAATGATATAAATATTCTTGAAAACTTAGCATGATTGTTTTCAATGTCATTAGCTTTTTTGATAACTCAAATGTGAAGCAACCAACCATCTGAGTTTGCCTCAGACTGAGAGGCAAAAAAAGAGCAAGCACTTTTGGAGGATAAATCCAAAGGCTGCAGGTAAACTTGAAGATTTTCATCATATACAATCAAACCCTAACCTTCCCTATATACCTCCAAAGATAAATAACTTTGGTCTCCATTACCTACAGAGTTGTCTTGATTTTGTTGACAAGGACTTCAAATGGCAGTAAGCACAACTTCCGGCCATAACATGCTAGTCATATCCAGCTTCTTTGATGAGAAATTAACCTACCCCTGTCATTACCATTTTATTTTTAATAGCCATCCCCTGTCAACATGGGTGGTCCTGTTATTTTTATTTTAATGCAATAACTCATTATTTCTATATGAATAAAAATATGTGGAGGAGATATTTTTGGTTTGGGTCAAATTTTAAAACTCTACCAGAAATAAGTGGAAATGCATTGTGGTGGTTAAAGTGGCTTGGCTGTAATCCCAGCACTCAGGCGACTAAAGAGGGAAGATCACTGTGAATTGAAAATATTTCAGCTAGCTCAGAGGAGAAACTGAACAGACACATATGTTGATGAGGAACATCCGTATGAATGCTCAAGTTGGAACTCTAACTGATCTCAGTAGATGAGGGCCATTTGAATGTCCACAAAACAGAATATACATTGCTACTGGTCAACTATAATTTGAAAATTCATGAAATCATGTGAAGATAACAAAAGGCTAGGAGCAAAAAAAAAAAAAAAAGGCAAGATGGGTAGGCTTTAAACAATGCTTTGCTTTTTATTAAAGTACAAATATTGTCCCATGCAAACTCATGCTGTTCAACATTTGTTGGAGTGACTTTTCCCACTGACATCACTATGCTTCAAATCTTACATAGCTGTGGAATGAAGTCTCAGAGGGATCATAGAAAACAGGAGGCTAAACAGAACATGCCATTTCCATAAGCTTTTTTATGTAAGAAAGCATTAACAGAATTCTTTCAATAAACACTGGTTTTATATGTGTTATTATGCAAAACATTAGGCTCTTCAAACTGCATACTTTATTAGTATCTTAAGCAACAGTTAGCTGAAGAATTATCTTCTATTTAAGACCATCTTTTATCCTAAAACCAGTATTAGCTTTGATCGGGGAGTCATAATGCAGTCTTATAGAAAGAGCACTATAATGGGAGTCCACTGTTCTAGTTGCTGTTTTGATTCTTCCACTCACATAAAAATAGTTGCATTCCCACTGACATCTATCATGATGGGGCCTTACTTTGGTACCAAGTGCCATATTAAGGACTGGGCAGATATTGACTCATTTCAAATGACCCTAGGATATTCTTCCCATGTCTTGGTTGCAGAATATGAGAAACAGAAACTTAACTTGTCATATAACTAATAAAAGACTATAAAAGAGATTTTGGATATTTAAAGAGATTGAATATTAAAGTGTTTAAGTTTATAAAAAATAAGACTAGGTTTTAATATCAGTTACATCTTTATTAAAACCCAAATTATTAGTTGCTATAAAAACAGTTTTCTTTCAGTTCTCTTCCCATAAGGAAGAATTGAGCTGACACACAGTTTGAGCACAAGTGTATTTAATACAGGAAACATACACTCCAAAGAAAGAATGGAGTGGGTTGTCATCAGTTAGGAGTAGCAGAAGATTGGGTTGTGTATTGTGAATTTTTAAGAAGTTTTTAATGCATATTTACAAGGACAATGGCATATTCATGGCAGTAAAATGACCTTTCCCCACTTCCTAATCATGATGAATCAGATCTCTTTTTCAGGTTATTTCTTCCCACAATCTAAACCACAATACAAATGATACTATAGTAAAGTCGGGATCTTTTGAGGATGCAGACCCTTTGTTGGTGTGTCTGTGTGACAGTTGGGAAAGTGCCCAGGGGCTTTTCTGCTGTAGTGTAAAGAACCTAATTGATGCTTTAAAAGTGTTTACAAAGGGCATCCTGATTCATAGGAGACTAAGCCATAGATAACAGCTGCAATTTCCTTGGTTACCTCAGGCCTAAGTTCTTGCTTAACCAGGAAAATACAGCTGCAGTTTTCCTTGGTTCCCTCCTGTCTGACTCCTTACTTGCTTTATCTCATATTCATGGGGTTTCATCTAGCTAGGAAAGTTTTTGTCAAACACAAAGTCAAAACAGAGATGAAAAATACCAGATAAAGTGGCATCTACTTCCTCTATGGCTTGTTTTCCAAAGCTTGTAATGCATAATCTCTCAACTCTGTAACCTCTGTGATTAAGAAAGAAAGTAGGTATCACTTGAACTTTACTAATTTGGAGTCGGATAAAAAGGGAATCATGGTCTAACATTAAGAATGGCAGAAGGCACTCTGGAGCAGGAGCAGCTGAACTCTGCACCTGGCCACACACACAGCTCCTGCTGCTGAGGGAATCTGCAAGGATCCCTACTGCAACCCCGAACTGAGTGAACTGAGCAAACCAATTGCAGGGGTCTCTGAGGGGCGGATTCGAACCCTGACCAGAGGTGAGGAGGGTTCGGCAGGCCTCAGCGCCTGTATCCTGGCCTGGGAGGGAGAGTTGAGCTCACATTGCTTCCGGTTCCGCCACTGGGACCGGTGCTCTCTGCAGCGTCCCAGCGCACTCTGGAGCAGGAGCAGCTGAACTCTGCACCTGGCCACACACACAGCTCCTGCTGCTGAGGGAATCTGCAAGGCTCCCCACTACGACCTCGAACTGAGCGAACCAAAAACTGTAGGGGTCTCTGAAAGACAGAATCAAACCCTGACCAGAGAGGTGACAGGAGACACACAAACCAAAGTGCCACAACTGACCAGGACCCATCTAATCGTGAACCACTGAAGCCATGGGCAAACGTCAGTGCAAGAAATTACATAATAATACAAAGGGCAATATGGTAACTTCAGAAGAGAGTGGCGATCTTACAAATACAAGACCTGAACTGAGCAATGAAGAGGAAACAGAAGGAAGCAACACCAAAAATTCCTTTTTGATGATCATCGAAGCTCTCAAAGAAGATACGAAAAAAAGCCTGAAAGAAATAGAAGAAAATACAAACAAAAAATTGGAAGAGATGAACAAATCTGTGAAAGAAACATGCCAGGAACTAAAAGCCGAAATGGAAGCAATAAAAAAGGCACAAAATGAGGCAAAGATGGAAATAGAAAACCTGAAGAAAAAAGCTGGAAACACAGACACAAGCATAACAAACAGAGTTCAAGAGATGGAAGATAGAATCTCTGAAGTAGAAGACTCAGTAGCTCAAATAGATATATCAGTCAAAGAAAATAGTAAAACTAAAAAAGCCATATCTCAAAATGTTCAGGAAATCTGGGACACCATGAAAAGACCTAATTTGAGAATAATAGGAATAGAAGAAGGAGAAGAATACCAGC
>PVIH01031571.1:0-10645 GCA_004025045.1 Sigmodon hispidus | reverse complement strand
GCCAAAACAATTTTACTCAACAAAAGAACCTCAGGAGGTATCACCATCCCTGACTTCAAGCTATACTATAGAGCTATAGTAATAAAAACAGCCTGGTACTGGCATAAAAACAGACTTGTGGACCAATGGAATAGAATTGAGGATCCAGACATTAACCCAAAAACCTATGAACACCTGATCTTTGACAAAGAGGCCCAAATCATTCAATGGAAAAAAGATAGCATATTTAACAAATGGTGTTGGCATAGCTGGATGGAAGTGTGTAGAAAAATGCAAATAGATCTGAGCCTATCATCCTGCAGAAAACTCAAATCCAAGTGGATCAAAGGCCTCAACATAAACCCAGCCACTTTGAACTTGATAGAAAAGGAAGTGGGAAATACACTTCTACAAATTGGCACAGGCCACCACTTCCTAAATATAACACCAGTGGCACAGGCACTAAGACCAACAATCAATAAGTGGGATCTGCTGAAGCTGGGAAGCTTCTGCAAAGCCAAGGACACTGTCAATAGGACAAAACAACAGCCTACAGAATGGGAAAAGATTTTCCCCAACCCTACAAGTGATAGAGGACTGATCTCTAAGATATATAAAGAGCTCAAGAATTTAGAGCCCCAAACCCTGAATAACCCTATCAAAAAATGGGGTACAGATTTAAAAAGGGAATTCTCAGCAGAGGAACTACGAATGGCTGAAAGGCACCTGAAAAAGTGCTCTTCATCCTTAGCCATCAGAGAAATGCAAATCAAAACAACTTTGAGATACCACCTAACACCTGTTAGATTGGCTAAGATAAAAGGCACAGATGACAGCCTATGTTGGAGAGGATGCAGAGCAAGGGAAACACTCCTCCATTGTTGGTGGGAGTGTAAGCTTGTTCAGCCACTTTGGAATACAATATGGAGGTTTCTCAGAAAATTGAGAATCAATCTCCCCAAGGACCCAGCAATACCACTTCTGGGTGTGTACCCTAAAGAGGCACATTCACACTCCAAAGGTATTAACTCAACTATGTTCATAGCAGCATTATTTGTAATAGCAAGAACCTGGAAACAACCTAGATGTCCCTCAACTGAAGAATGGATTAACAAACTGTGGTACATCTACACAATGGAATACTACTCAGCAGTAAGAAAAAACGATATCCTAAAATTCGCAGGCAAATGGATGGATTTGGAGAATATCCTTCTGAGCGAGGTATCACAATCTCAGAGAGATAAGCAGGGGATGTACTCACTCACTAGTAGTCTCTAAACAAACAAAAAAAAAAAAAAGCCAAACATGCCCAAGCGGCAAACCACAACCACTGAACAGCTTGGGATCAGAATCATCCTGGACTGACCTTTCAAACCCCACTCCAACTATAGGAATACCAGACTCATTCTTGAGGGAGGGGGGACAAAACTGGATTTGGCCAGGAGTGGAGACTGATCCAAGCATTATTGGGTCAGTGGGACCATAGGACTGTCTGCTCCCTGCCCAGCGAAGGGATGGGGAATTGCATAGAAGAGAAATGTCAAGATGTGGTGGGAGGGGGAAGGGACCTTGAATGAGGATATACAGGGATGGGAAAAAAAATTTCAGAGGGAAAGCTGAACACATAGTAAATATATGTGTAGCAATCTTATTTGCATTACCACCCTTGATAAGCCATGCTTATGATTCTTATCCTGTTCATAGTTGTTGTTAACTTTTCCTTATTTTAAATTCATGCTACTGTTTTTTTGTTAAATACAAAATAAAGAAGGAAAAAAACAAAAAAAAAAGAAAGAATAGAATGCAGGGAAAAAAATCTATGATTCATAAACAAAGATATAAATTTAATGTTTTTTTAGATTCAAGTCTTCTATTGTTTTCATTTGGAGGGTGTAAAGTTTATAATAATGTATTTATTGTGAATGTAAGTGTTATCAAATAAAGTTTCTTACTCCCAGATTGACCACTGTAATTGTGTTAACTGAAATATCTAGAGTTTGGGATTAAGCATGTATTTGGGTATCTGCTTTAATGTAGTTGTGTGACAATTTTACTTGAGAGATTATTAGAATAAAAGAATTTAAAAATGAAGTGATGGATACTATACTGATACTCAATAATCAGCAGCCTTTCTTTACACCAATAACTAACATCCCAAGGAAGAAATCAGAATGATAATCTCATTTACAATTGCAACCCAAAATACCCTGAAATAAATCTAACCATAGAAGTAAAATATCTAAACCATGGTCATTTTAAAGAGCTCTAGAGCAAGTGAAAAGACAATAGAGGGTGAAAAGAGTGGGCATATTGATAGATTAGAAGAATCAATACTCAGAAAGCGGCTACCTAGCCAAAACAATCTACATATTCAATACAATTCTCACTGGAGTTAATCTGTGTATTGACATCTAGTACACCTTCATGAGACTGGATGCCTCAGAGTTTGGTTCATCCATGCTTTGGACTGTAGTGTCTTCTCGGTTTTTGGTTCCTCTCATCTTAGAGCCATCATCCAGCAACTGATGGATGCAAACACAGAGATACACAGCTAAACACTGGGACAAGCCCCTAGTCTAGTCAAAGGGAGTAGGGATTATATGAGCAAAGGTGTCAAGATCATGATGGGTAAACACATAGAGACAGCTGACCTGAGCTACTGGGACTCAGTGACTCTGGATTAACAGATGAGGAAACTGCATGGAACAAAACGAGGCCCTCTGAATATGGATGACATTTGTATGCCTTGGACAGTTTGTGGGACCTCTGGCAGTGGGACCAAGATTTATCCCTATTACATAAACTGGCGTTTTCAAGCCCTTACCTATTGATGGATACCTTGCTCAGCCTTGATACAAGGGAGAAGAGCTCTTCCCTCAATTTGATAGGCCAGACTTGTTTGACTCCCCCATGGGAGGCCTTACACTTTATGAGGAGTAGATGAGAGGACCATATGGGGGTCAGCATTTGGAAATGTCTGAGAGGGCATTGTGGTTGGTATATGAAATAAAAAAACTATTTTAAATAAAAAACTAAATAAAACAAAACAAATAAAATTGGCCAACCCAGAATTTTTGGCTCCAGCAGCAAGCTCATTTTGCAGATATTAAAATCAAAAGTTTGCTGTTGTGGTGGTGGTTTATATACAAGCTTTGAGGGTTGTCTTTCTTTGTAGAGAAGAAGTGATACAGTCACATAATGTTTTCTCTATTGTAGAATCATCAGGCTTCTTTTCTCTTTGAATTGAAGAGTTAATCACATCATGTTATCACCTTGTACAGTGGCCTTGTTCAACTACTCTCCTTTTAATAGTCAATTCCACACTCTTTTTATGAAATTAGAGTTCATATTCACTCTCTAGGACCAGGTAATATTTGGAGAAGCAGTACTAAGTTCCATCAAAGTCGCTGATTTTGACTGTAAGATACATGGGGGCATTGCAACAGTTCTGTAGAACCCAGTGACAACAGCAAAGCCAGGTAAGAGAACACATTCAATCAAAATAGTTATTTTTTGTACATTATACTATTTTTGAAAATTATTTTATTAGCATTTATTGGTAATTTATAAAATTTTATTATTTATTTTGAAAAATTAATACTTTTGTAATGACTTATTTGGTGGCAATGTGTTTGGTGCAAAAAAATAAGAAAATCTGAAAGAAAAAGTTCTCCTTGTGAAGACAATGGTTTTATAATGTGTCCCTCATGGCAGCAATCATTGCCATGATCCATCTCAACCTCATTTCTCCACTTGTGGATGACATTAAAAAAAAAAAAAAAAAAGAAAGCTGATTCTGGTTGCAGAAAAGCAGTGTGGATATTCTGGGTGTTAGAAGACCTGTCTGCCTCCTCCAGTCTGATCAAAGCCTTCCCTCTGAGCAAAGAACTGTGGGCAGAGAAGGTCTAGGTTAGAGAGGACTGGGAGACAGACAATTTGCTGTGCTCAAATCGAAGTCAAGCATGCAGAGCAACAAAAACCTCTAATTTGGAGAAGGTGAACCATACTTCAAGAAAGCATCATCAACATCGCCACCAGGCGCACCATCAGCAGCAGCAGCCACCCCCACCAATACCTGTAAATGGACAGCAGGCCAGCAGCCAGAAGAAAGATTTAACTATAGACCTGAAGAATTTTAGGAAACCAGGAGAAGACCTTCTCCCAGAGAAGCTGTCTCTTCGTGGGCAATCTTCGCCCTGATGTCACTGAGGAAAAATGAGGACAATTTTTGAGAAATATGGGAAAGCAGGAGTTTACATTCATAAGGATAAAGGCCTTGGCTTTATCCACTTGGAAACAGGAACCCTAGCAGAAATCGCCAAAGTGGAGTTGGATAATAAGCCACTCCGTGGAAAGCAGCTGCATGTGCACTTTGCCTGTCATAGTGCATCCCTTACAGTGAATAACCTTCCTCAGTATGTGTCCAACGAACTGCTGGAAGAAGCCTTTTCTGTGTTTGACCCAATGGAGAGGAATGTGGTCATTGCGGTTGATAAGGGAAGACCCTCAGAGAAAGACACTGTTGAGTTCTCAGGGGAGCCAACTGCTTGGAAAGCTATGGACAGGTGCAGCGAAGACTCTTTCTTGCTGACCACATTTCCTCAGCCTGTGACTGTGGAGCCTATGGACCAGTTAGATGATGATGAGGGACTTCCAGCGAAACTGGTTATAAAACCCAGCAATTTCACAAGGCGTGATAGCAGCCATCCAGATTTGCACAGCCTGGGTTGTTTGAGTATGAGTATGCCATGCACTAGAAGGCACTCATTGAGATGGAAAAGTAACATCCGGATCAAGTGGACAGAAACATTAAGGAGGCTTGTGAGAAGCTGGAAATGGAGAAGGAGGCAGCATGCCATGAGCATCAGGTGATGCTAATGATGCAGGATTTGTTGAGGCATCAGGAAGAACTTCATAGAATGAAGGAGCTTCATAATCAAGAGGTTTAAAAACCAAAGCAGCTAGAGCTGAGGAAGGAAGAGGAACACAGGAGCCACCAAGAGGAAGAAGTGCAGTGGCAACAAGAAGAAATGATGCTGTGACAGCAAGAAGGATTCAAGAGAAAGTTCCCTGATGCTAGAGAAAAAGAGATATGATTGGGTCAAATAGCTATGGGAGGTGCTATGGGCCTAAACAACCAACCCTACAAGTAGTAGAGGATTGATCTCTAAAATATATAAAGAATTCAAGAAACTAGAGCCCACAACCTTGAATAACCTAATCAAAAAATGGGGTTCAGAACTAAAAAGGGAATTCTCAGCAGAAGAATTATAAATGGCTGAAAGGCACTTGAAAAAGTGTCCAACATATTTAGCCATCAGAAAAATGCAAATCAAAACAACTTTGAGATACCACCTGACACCTGTCAGATTGGATAAGATAAAAGACACAGATGACAGAATATGCTGTAGAGGTTGTAGAGCAAGGGGAACACTCCTCCATTGTTGGTGGGAGTGTAAGCTTGTTCAGCCACTCTGGAATGTAGTAAGGTGGGTTCTTACAAAACTGGCAATCAATCTCCCCAAGGACCCAGCAATAGCACTTCTGGCGGTATACCCTAAAGATGCACAGTCACACTCCAAAGGCATTAGCTGAACTATGTTCATAGCAGCAATATTCATAATAGCAAGAACCTGGAAACAACCATGATGTCCATCAACTGAATAATTACTTAACAAATTGTGATACATCTGCACAATGGAGTACTACTCAGCAGTGAGAAAAAAAATGCTATCCTAAAATTTGCAGGCAAATGGATGGATTTGGAGAATATCCTCCTCAGCCAGGTATGACAAACCCAGAAAGAGAAGCAGGGGATACACTCATGCATTAGTTGACTATAAACAAAAAAGCAAAGAGCAAAGCATGTCCAAGCTGCAAACAACAACCAATGAACAGATTGGGATCTGAAACACCTTGGACTGGTACCTTGGATCCTACTCCCTCTAGAGTAACACCTGGACTGCTTTTTGGACAGATACTATTTACCGAAAATAAATGGAGAACAGATTAATTACCAAAATTGACTCATAAACCTTGAATAAATTTAAGCTGTCATTAAAAGCCTCCCAAGGAAAATGATCCCAGGTCCAGATTGTTTCAGTGCAGAATTCTATAAGACATTCAAAGAAGAATTACTACTATTACTCATCAAACTATTTCCCACAATAGAAACTGAAGGTATATTACGAAATTTCTTTTATGAGGCCACAATTTCCCTAATACCTAAGCCACTAAAAGACACAACAAAGAAGGAGAATTACATACAAAATTGCCTCTTGAATATTGATGCTAAAATTCTCAACATTTTGGCAAATGGTATACAACAATATATAAAAAAAATCATCCACCATGACCAAATAGACTTCATCCCAGATATGCAGGGATGGTTCAACATACGAAACAACTGTAAACGTCATCCATCATATGAACAAACTAAAGGAAAAAAACCACATGATCATATCCCTAGACTGTGAAAAAGGCTTTGACAAAATCCAACACTCCTTTCTGATAAAAGCCCTGGAGAGATCCCAAATACAGGGAGAATATCTCAATGTAATAAAGGCTAATTACAAGAAGGTGACAGCCAACATCAAAATCAGTGGAGAAAAACCCAAAGCAATCCCACTAAAATCAAGACCTAGACAAGGATGTTCTCTCTCTCCTTATCTATTCAATATATTTCTGAAAGTTTTAGCTAAAGCAATAAGAGCACGAAAGGAGATTAAGTGGATACAAATTTTAAAAGAAGAAGTGAAACTATCTCTATTTGCAGATGATAATTGTATATCAATTGAACAACGAAATTCTTCCATGAAACTTCTACAGCTGATAAACACTTTCAGAAATGTAGCAAGATACAAGATCACCCTAACCCTAACCCACTCCCTCTAGAGGAACACCTGACTCAGTCTTGATCTTGGGAGGAGGAAACTATATCTGCCAGGAGTGGATGCTGAACTGAGCAATACTGGGACCTTGAGATCTCCTGCCCATGCTGGGGGAGGAGATGGGGAGATATGGAGTATAGAGAGTGACTGGAGGAGGTGGGAGGGGGAAGGGACCTTGAACAAGGATAAACACGGATAGAAAATGTAACTATTTATAATAAAGATTTTAAAAATTAAAAAAAAATAATGCTGCTATGAACATAGTTGAGCAAATGTCTTTGTGGCATCCTTTCACTATATGCCCAGAAGTGCTGGGTAATGAGGTAGATTGTTTCACAGTTGTCTAAGCAACCTCCATACTGATTTTTAAAATGGCAGTACAAGTTTACACGTCCACCATCAATGGAGAAATGTTTCACTTGAAGACTACTTTCTAAGCATAAGAATAGTAGCACACACACTGAGAGCATTAATCAATAAATGTGACGTCCTTAAAGTGAGAGGCTTCTATAAGGCAAAAGACATGGTCAATAAAACAAAACAATAGCCTACAGAATGGCAAAAGATCTTCACAAACCCTACATCAGACAGAGGGCTTACCTCTAAAATATTTTTAAAAAACCTTAAGAAACTAGAAATCAAAATACCAAATAGTACTATTAAAAGTGTAGTACAGATCTTAACAGACAATCCCCAACATAAGAACCTTTAATGGCCAAAAGACACTTAAATAAGTGCTCACCATCCTTAGTCATCTGTAAAATGCAAATCAGAACAACTCTGAGACATCATCTTACACCTATCACAATGGCTGAGATAAAAAACATGATGAAAGAACATACTGGAAAAGATATGGTACTTAATATATTCTAAAAGCAGTCTTTTTTTTTTAATCTTTGGGTAGGAAAACTTTATTCATTGACAAATAGAGATCAGAGTTTCCTGATTCTAAAAAGGCATATTTCCAGAGATGAGCCACATTATAGAAATAAAATCTATAGATTATATATGAATACTATAAATAAAAAATAATCATTTGATTCTGGCAAGAACTTATAAAACAGCTATTCTTTTTTAAAAAAAAAAAGATGATTTACTACATTGAAAATAAACAGACTGTATTTCAATTCAGACATTTTCTTATTTAGAACACTTCTTAATTTGCTTATTTTTGGTAGAAAACAAGGATAAGATAAAGTTGTAGGAAATATTTTAATTAATAATTAATGTAAAATTATTCTTTTTTCTGTATACTTATTATCAATATTATTATTATTATTATTATTAACAAAGAAGTCACACTTTCTATTCCTGTATATGATTATTCAAGGTCCCTTCCCCCTCCCGCCACATCAGATCATTTTTTCTTCTCCACCGCTCCCCATCCCCTCCCTGGGCAGGCAGCAGGCAGTCCCATGGTCCCACTATCCCAATATTGCTTAGTTCAGTCTCCACTCCTGGCAGATCCAGTTTTGTCCCCCCTCCCTCAAGAGTGAGTCAGGTGTTCCTTTAGGTGGAGTTGGATCCAAAGAGTCAGTCCAGGGTGTCTCTGATCCCAAGCTGTTCATTGGTTGTGGTTTGCAGCTTGGGCATGCTTGGCTTTTTTCTTGTTTGTTTGTTTAGAGACCACTAATGAGTGAGTACATCCCCTGCTTATCTTTCTGAGTTTGTGATACCTCGCTCAGGAGGATATTCTCCAAATCCATCCATTTGCCTGCAAATTTAGGATATCATTTTTTCTTACTGCTGAGTAGTACTCCATTGTGTAGATGTACCACAGTTTGTTAATCCATTCTTCAGTAGAGGGACATCTAGGTTGTTTCCAGGTTCTTGCTATTACAAATAATGCTGCTATGAACACAGTTGAGCTAATTAATGCCTTTGGAATGTGACTGTGCATCTTTAGGGTATACACCCAGAAGTGGTATTGCTGGGTCCTTGGGGAGATTGATTCTCAATTTTCTTAGAAACCACCATACTGCGTTTCAAAGTGGCTGAACAAGCTTACACTCCCACCAACATGGAGGAGTGCTCCCCTTGCTCGGCATCCGCTCCAACATAGGCTGTCATCTGTGCCTTTTATCTTAGCCAATCTAACAGGTGTTAGGTGGTATCTCAAAGTTGTTTTGATTTCCATTTCTCTAATGGCTAAAGATGATGAGCACCTTTTCAGGTGCCTTTCAGCCATTCGTAATTCCTCTGCTAAGAATTCCGTTTTTAGATCTGAACCCCATTTTTTGATTGGGTTATTCAAGCTTTTGGGCTCTAGATTCTTGAGCTCTTTATATATCTTAGAGATCAGTCCTCTATCACTTGTAGGGTTGGGGAAAATCTTTTCCCATTCTGTAGGCTGGCGTTTTGTCCTATAGACAATGTCTTTGGCTTTACAGAAGCATCTTAGCTTCAGGAGATCCCACTTATTGATTATTGGTCTTAGTGTCTGTGCCACTGGTGTTATGTTTAGGAAGTGGTCGCCTGTGCTAATTCATAGAAGTGTATTTCCCACTTTCTTTTCTATCAAGTTCAAAGTGGCTGGGTTTATGTTGAGGTCTTTGATCCACTTGGATTTGAGTTTTCTGCAGGATGATAGGCTCAGATCTATTTGCATTTTTCTACACACTTCCATCCAGCTATGCCAACACCATTGGTTAAATATACTATCTTTTTTCCATTGAATGTTTAGGGATTCTTTGTCAAAGATGAGGTGTTCATAGGTTTTTTCAGTTACTGTCTGGATCCTCAATTCTATTCCATTGATCCACAAGTCTGTTTTTATGCCAGTACCAGGCTGATTTTATTACTGTAGCTCTGTAGTATTACTTGAAGTCAGGGATGGTGATACCTCCTGAGGTTCTTTTGTTGAGTAAAATCATTTTGGCAATCTTGGCTTTCCTGTTATTGCAAATGAAATTGAGTATTGTTCTTTCTCTTTTTTTTCCTTCTTTATTTTGTATTTATCAAAATAACAGTAAAATGAATTTAAAATGCGGAAAAGTTAACAATAACTATAAAGAGGAAAAGAATCATAAGCATGGCTTATCAAGGGTGGTAATGCAAATAAGATTGCTACACATAAATTTACTTTGTGTTCAGCTTTCCCTCTGAAACAATCTAGGCTGTTTCCAGGTTCTTGCTATTACAAATAATGTTGCTATGAACATAGTTGAGCTAATACCTTTGGAGTGTGAATGTGCCTCTTTAGGGTATACACCCAGAAGTGATATTGCTGGGTCCTTGGGGAGATTGATTCTCAATTTTCTGAGAAACCTCCATATTGAATTCCAAAGTGGCTGAACAAGCTTACACTCCCACCAACAATGGAGAAGTGTTCCCCTTGCTCTGCATCCTCTCCATCATAGGCTGTCATCTGTGTCTTTTATCTTAGCCAATCTAACAGGTGTTAGGTGGTATCTCAAAGTTGTTTTGATTTGCATTTCTCTGATGGCTAAAGATGAAGAGCACTTTTTCAGGTGCCTTTCAGCCATTCGTAGTTCCTCTGCTGAGAATTCCCTTTTTTGATCTGTACCCCATTTTTTGATAGGGTTATTCAAGGTTTGGGGGTCTAAATTCTTGAGCTTCTTTATATACCTTAGAGATCAGTCCTCTATCACTTGTAGGGTTGGGGAAAATCTTTTCCCATTCTGTAGGCTGTTGTTTTGTCCTATTGACAGTGTCCTTGGCTTTGCAGAAGCTTCCCAGCTTCAGGAGATCCCACTTATTGATTGTTGGTCTTAGTGCCTGTGCCACTGGTGTTATATTTAGGAAGTGGTGGCCTG
>PVIH01031570.1:0-10647 GCA_004025045.1 Sigmodon hispidus | reverse complement strand
AGCCGACAGCCAGTATCAAACTTAATGGAGAAAAACTCAAAGCAATCCCACTAAAGTCAGGAACTAGACAAGGATGTCCTCTCTCCCCTTATCTATTCAATATAGTTCTCGAAGTTTTAGCTAAAGCAATAAGGGAACAAAAAGAGATCAAGGGCATACAAATTGGAAAAGAAGAAGTGAAGCTATCTCTATTTGCAGACAATATGATTGTATATATAAGTGACCCACAAAATTCTTCCAAGGAAGTGCTTCAGCTGATAAACACCTTCAGCAATGTAGCAGGATACAAGATAAATTAAAAGAAATCAGTAGCCATTCTATACACTAAAGATAGAAGAGCTGAAAAAGAAATAAGGGAAACATTACCCTTCATATTAGCTGCAAATAGTATTAAATACCTTGGAGTAACTATAACCAAAGAAGTAACAGACCTATTTGACAAAAATTTTAAATCATTGAAGAAAGAAATTGAAGATGATAACAGAAAATGGAAATCTCTCCCATGATCCTGGATTGGTAGGATCAACATAGTAAAAATGGCAATTCTACCAAAGGCAATCTACAGATTCAATGCACTGCCTATCAAAATCTCAACACAATATTTTTTTGGACCTTGAAAGAACAATACTCAATTTCATTTGGAATAACAGGAAAGCCAGGATTGCCAAAACAATTTTACTCAACAAAAGAACCTCAGGAGGTATCACCATCCCTGACTTCAAGCTATACTATAGAGCTACAGTAATAAAAACAGCCTGGTATTGGCATAAAAACAGACTTGTGAACAAATGGAATAGAATTGAGGATCCAGACATTAACCCAAAAACCTATGACCATCTGATTTTTGACAAAGAGGCCCAAAACATTCAATGGAAAAAAGATAGTATATTTAACAAATGGTGTTGGCATAACTGGAAGGAAGTGTGTAGAAAAATGCAAATAGATCTGAGCCAGTCACCCTGCACAAAACTCAAATCCAAGTGGATCAAAGACCTCAACTTAACCCCAACCACTTTGAAGTTGATAGAAGAGAAAGTGGGAAATACACTTCAACAAATTGGCACAGGCCACCACTTCCTAAATATAACACCAGTGGCACAGGCACTAAGACCAACAATCAATAAGTGGGATCTCCTGAAGCTGGGAAGCTTCTGCAAAGCCAAGGACACTGTCAATAGGACAAAACGCCAGCCTTCAGAATGGGAAAAGATTTTCACCAACCCTACAACTGATAGAGGACTGATCTCTAAGATATATAAAGAGCTCAAGAATTTAGAGCCCAAAATCCTGAATAACCCTATCAAAAAATGGGGTACAGATTTAAAAAGGGAATTCTCAGCAGAGGAACTACGAATGGCTGAAAGGCACCTGAAAAAATGCTCTTCATCATTAGCCATCAGAGAAATGCAAATCAAATCAACTTTGAGATACCATCTAACATCTAACACCTGTTAGTTTGGCTAAGATAAAAGGCACAGATGACAGCCTATGTTGGAGAGGATGCAGAGCAAGGGGAACACTCCTCCATTGTTGGTGGGAGTGTAAGCTTGTTCAGCCACTTTGGAATACAATATGGCGGTTTCTCAGAAAATTGAGAATCAGTCTCCCCAAGGACCCAGCAATACCACTTCTGGGTGTATACCCTAAAGACGCACATTCACATACCAAAGGTATTAGCTCAACTATGTTCATAGCAGCATTATTTGTAATAGCAAGAATCTGGAAACAACCTAGATGTCCCTCTACTGAAGAATGGATTAACAAACTGTGGTACATCTATACCATGGAATACTACTCAGCAGTAAGAAAAAACGATATCCAAAAATTCGCAGGCAAATGGAGGGATTTGGAGAATATCCTCCTGAGCGAGGTATCACAATCTCAGAGAGATAAGCAGGGGATGTAATCACTCACTAGTGGGTTCTGAACAAACAAACAAGAAAAAAAAAAAAAGCCAAACATACCCAAGCGACAAACCACAACCACTGAACAGCTTGGGATCAGAAACACCCTGGACTGATCCTTCGAACCCCACTCCAACTATAGGAATACCAGACTCATTCTTGAAAGAGGGGGGACATAACTGGATTTGACCAGGAGTGGTGACTGATCCAAGCATTATTGGATCAGTGGGACCATAGGACTCTCTGCTCCCTGCCCAGCGAAGGGATGGGGATTTGTAGAGAAGAGAAATGTCAAGATGTGTTGGGAGGGGGAAGGGACCTTGAATGAGGATATACAGGGATGGGAAAAAAATTTCAGAGGGAAGCTGAACACATAGTAAATTTATGTGTAGCAATCTTATTTGCATTACCACCCTTGATATGCCATGCTTATGATTCTTATCCTGTTCATAGTTATTGTTAACTTTTCCTCATTTTAAATTCATGGTACTTTTTTTTTGTTAAATATAAAATAAAGAAGAAAAAAAAGAAAGGAAAAAAAATAACAGTAATTAAGCAGGGATTCATTTTCAAAACTATGAGCTACAACAAACTTTTTCTCTTTATAAATTGATTAGTTGAAGTAATTGTTCTAGTGATGGCAAGCATAAGTAAGCTAGAGATTAATTGAGGTACAGGATAGTAGGTGTTAGATAATATGAAAACACTTCATCATTTTAGATAAGGGATTTTGTTATATATGAGAGGTACTGGCTCCAATACAGGTGATACTGAGCAAAGGAAGACTATAGTTTTTCATTTTGTCAATGTTGTATATTTAAGCCATCCTCAGCCTTGCTAAAAAAGTATTCTCGGTAGGTTAAAATCCTCAAATCTAGATGACTAAGTGCTAAGAATCACAAAGGCTAAAGGAATTAAAAACAGTTGATTGGCTTTTTGGCTATGCATACATCTGTGCTTTAAAAACTATTTTGATATAAAATTTTAAAATAGTTTTTGTCAAGGTAACAGAGGAAGTCTACTAAAGTCACATAGCAACTCCAATAAATTTGTGTGCATCAATTTTTTATATAGGCACATAAATCAAGTATCCTAAGAGTAATCTGTTGTGGAATATTACTTACATTTGGTTATGTTGCATTTGTCTAAACAGTATAAGGATGTGTGTTTAATTATGCAAAGATGTGTTGCATTTGTTTCAACTTGCCTGTCTAAGGTACCTGATTGGTCTAATGAAAAGATGAATGGCCAACAGCTAGGCAGAGAATGGATAGACAGGGCTATTGGGCAGAGAGAATAAGGAGGAGGAGGATTCTAATCTCCAGAGAATAAAACTAGGGAGAAAGAGAGAAAGAAGCCCAGGGTCAGCCATCCAGGCATGAAGGAAGCAGGAAAGTAGGACATATAGAAGGAAAGAAAAGTGAAAAGCCCCAAGACAAAATGTAGATGAAGAGAACAGAGATAAATTAGGTTGTACAAAGCTAGTGGGGCAATTCTAAATTGAGGCTGAGCATTCAGAAGTCTCCACATCACGATTTCTTGGCTGGCAGTCCAAGAAAGCCTGCTACAGTAATCTCTCTTTTTTTGTTTGGAAAATTATAGTGTATTAGGAAAGACTCCAGATAGAAGGGTTAGAGGCAAACTTTGTGTACCCTTTCAATGTCATCCTTTCATAAATTTAATAAAACAGTAGAAATTGCATGTGAGTTTAAATATTCTTCAATTGTTCTGAAAAATTTTAGGAACAATAATACCAGTTTATTAATATTATTGACAATTGCCAGAAATTATCTAGAAATAAGGGTATAGTAGAAAATATAACTAACACTTAAATATAGTTTGTTTTGCATAATTAACTATGAGATAATCCTAATATGATCCCCAGCTAACAAATTAACTCAGGGAAGGTTGTTTGGTCCTCCAGGTCACATAGTAACTTGTAATGAAGATGACAGAGTCAAGTTTGTGTGCTTAGCTTGTTTTAAGGTCATTAGATTTGAACACCTATGATCTTAATTATTTAATTTTATGTATGTGAGCGTTTTGCCTGCATGTATGTCTCTGTTACCATGCATGCCTGCTGACCACAAAGCCAGAAGAAGACATGAGATTATGAAACTGGATTTACAGATGTTTTGTGAGCTGTTATATAAGTTCTATGAATTAAGCCAGGGTTTTCTGGAAGAATAGCGGGGTCTTAACCACTAAGCCATTTTTCTAGCCCCCAACCCCTTATTAGCTTAACTAATCCTGTTATTTGAAGCAGAGAAAAGTTTTATTTTTTTCTTAATATGAATCTAATTTTCTGGAAGAAACTAACACATTGTTATAAAACTATAGTCCAAAAAAGAGGAATTGTTCATTGCTGAAATGAGACGACATTTACCCTTTGAGTAAAGAAAGCAAGCATGTGTCTTTAAACAAATAAAATGGTAGATTTTCATAAATTCTAACCCAATTACTATGTTACAGCCTTTGTTTTTAATTTCTACAAGGTCCAGGTTCACACTTTCCATTTCCTTTGTGGCATTGCACTGTACATAGTGCACTGCCCTGCAGAGTTAAATGGTCAATGAATGCTTGTTGATGGACTTTCCCATTGGGCACCTGTCAGTCTCCTACAGTGTTCTTTCAGAATTAAACTATTCTTGTAAATGAATATATACATCAGTTCTAATACCTATGAAAATCAATATATGAGCTATCAAGCTTTGAAAACACTCAATTTCTCTCTGTTTTATTTTTTCACTTGTTTATAGAAGAAAATAATAATTGTGACTGTTTTGTTGGTGATGGATTTTGTTGGGTTTTTTTATTTGTTCTACATGTTACCAGACATAGTAAATATACCATGTATTTGAAATGAAATATTCTAATTTTTTTGTTAAAATATGACCTATGATTCAAAGTCAGTCACATGTTGATGGGGAGTAGAAATAAGGTTTTCTGAATTACCACAACTGTGACATTTACTGCAAATAATTTACATGCTCATACATGAATCTTGAAGTTAAAATTAAAGACACATATTAACATATTTAATGAATGTCATGAAAGTGAGTTTTATCTCCATATAATATACTGGCAGTATGTTGTGTGTTAAAAGTAGTCGGTTACCTTTGTTTTTAATGTCCATCCTACTGAAATAATAGTATCTGCATAGAGGGCTGAAGAGATGACTCAGCAATTAAGAGTGGTATTGATTTTGCAAAGAACCCAGGTTTAGCTCCCAAGATTCCCTTCAGATAGCTCACAACCATCTGCAACTCCAGTTCTAGAATATTTGCTGCCTTCTGGCCTTCACAGATACATGTGATACACTTACAGACAAACACACACACACACACACACACACACACACACATGTAAATAAAAATACATTTTAAAATTTGAAAAATAATGTTTTTATAGATTGTGGAAAATTTATTTTCAGAACAGAAAGATTCTATTTTATATCATTGTTATAAATTTGCTTGTTCTGAATATTATCAGCTCTCGAATATATTAAGTTACATGATATCAAATATATCTAGACATATCTGTCCAGATTTCTAGGTATAACCATTTACCTTTCCTAGATAACCGAAATCTAGACCACACAGAATAAAAAAGCAGCCACTGTCGTGGAACTATTTTATGGAGGCCTGAGATAAGAATCAAAATCTAATACTTCCTGGTCCCTGTTCCTTCCTTTACTTCCATAAAAGGGATAATGGCAAATACATAAGGTATTTGTAATAATTCAAGATGTGTTTGAATTGCTATTGAATTGGTCAGAGGCTGAAAGAAGAGGTTTCTAAACATTCATGGATGGCAGTGTTTTTTTTTTTTTTTTGGCAGTGGGAGCTGTATACACCAATTAGATAGTTGTGTTTTCTTCAAAGATTTATCCATTTTTCATGGAGTGTTCCTTAATAGTTCAATGATTTTATAATTGCCTTAATTCAGAACTATAGTTTTCTTGATATTATTTGAAATTATTTGAGATCTTAGGTAATTACAACTAAAATGCTTGCATACTTAAAAAACTGACTGAAAATGGAAGAGAAATATAGCAAATTATTTCTGAATAATCTGTAAACCATAACATGTTGCCCAACACAGGCAATCTAATAAAAAGATTATGAACAGAGAAAGAACTGCTTTCAATTTATACGGCTGGCTGTTCATTAGATTAATATTTTCAGGATGATTTATAACTAATACTGAAAGAGTTCACATTTGTCTCACTGTTTCCGTTAAATTTACCTGATAACTGGGATGACAACATGGGCTTCTTAGTTGCAATTATGATAAGGAAATGAGCACCTCATATCTCTACAAAGGAAATATTTCACAACTATCTTTAGGAAATTAAAGCTTTTATCTGTCCAAGGCAAATGATGATTGTTGCTATCCTAGCTGGACAGTATCTTTCAAGTGAATCTCTTGGGTCATTCAGAAAAAAAAAAACATTTCTTGGACATTTAAGATTGAAAGTTACTTATTTAGCTTTAATATTATCTGCAAGGAAAAATGAAAAACTCACAATTTCAAGTTCTCTAAAGTAAATGAAAATTAAGTATTTCCCATTATCACATTATTTTTTTTTCTTTTTAAAGCTTGATTTCTTAGATGTGGAGAGTTGGCTTAGCAATTAGGAAAGTTTGCTTGTTTTTCCTAAGTAATAAAATTTAGATCCTAGCATTAATATGGCAAAAGGCTCACAAACAACTGTAACTCCAAGGTGTTAACAATAACACCCTCTTGTGAGCTCCAGGATCATATGCACACTTGCACACACATTCATACCCCTCTATAATTAAATGGATTACATTTTTATTAATGTCTAGGCTGAAGTGATTTCTTGATTTATAATAAAAACCATTGATGAGAAGGATGGACTCATAAGAACTGGACAATGGTGAAACTCCTGAGTCTTCAAGAGTCTTCTCTCCCACACCAAAATGAACACACTCATTTCTTCCAATAGCAAAACTTAAGGTGACAAAAAGATGAAAAGTAAAAGTTAATTGTATTTAAGTCAGTTGCGGGGTGGGGCTGAAGTGCCTTTTTATCACAGCTCTTTTGTAGTGGCCTGGCCTGCCCATTATGCTTCACCTGAAAGTGTCCAGGACCACCAATTCTCCTGTGGTGGCTGATTAGAGTAAAATGATTACTGGTTAAAAGTTATCTTTTTGTGATATTTATACTTTTTAATTAAAATAAAGATTTTCTTCCTCAGAAAGCTGCTCTATCCTGGTTTCTTCATCAGGGATAATAGGCATTCTGCCTGGGCTTTTGTATCTCCATTTGTTGGCAATTCTGAGGCTGTTGGGATCCTCAGTTTCTAAAGTAAGGTCAAGAAACTGAGGAACCCCATCTCTACTGAATTCCTAAGTCAGCCACTCTCAAATCAACATTCAGAATTTCCTTGTGGCTCTTTGGTAAGAATGGTATGAGGTTCATAATGCACTTTGCAGAAACTCAAAGAATTACACCCATCATGCCGCACAACTCCTTTTGCATGTTTTAAAAGGTAGTAACATAGGTTTCTTAGAGTACAGGAATGAAGATAAGAATTACCAACACTGAGAAACATGGAAATGCTTTCCAATCACTTTAATGTATGTTATATAGAGCAAGCATATACAATATTTTTTCTTCAAAAAATTACTGCTTTTCTTTATTAAATGAGTGATTCCTTTCATCACTTAAAAGAGGTTCAAAAGATTTATTAAATATAAAAGATCAAGTTAATGGTAATGATTTGGAAAGATTTTTATTCCTGACAAAAAGAGTGGTAACTTATTCTTTTCTTTAATGAGAACAGTAAGTAAAAATAATAATTCATGCAAGCTTAGCTTCTCATTAAGCATTGGTATAAAACTTTCTCCAATAAACTCAAGTGGATATTTTTGCAAGGTTCAGCTAAGGAGTTCATCATTTCCTTTAAGCCATGGAATCTGATTATCCAATCAACCTCCTTTGGTCCAGAAAAATATTCTTATGGTCCACTAACTTAAAGAAACTTTTTTGTAGAGTGAGTGATTATTAAAGGAAAAGGGAAAGAAAATACCTTCTGAGTACTTTCCTTTTATTTTTATTCTACAATTTAATGGTTTTTGTATCTCACTTGTCATATGCTCATTTCAGCATATTTGTAGCCACAATATTTCTAGAAATTTGAAAAATAAAGGTTATTAGGCTGATACAAACTCAATTATTAGTCAGAGAATGTCAAGTACATTTTTAGCACAAAGGGGTGTTTCTTAACAGAGAAAATATGTATGTACAATATTTAACTACTCCTGGAATTTTGTTAAATCTTAAGATTTTCTGATGATTAATGACAAATTTCTTATGGTTAAAGTATGCCAAAAATTATTAAGAACCTATATGTATGTATATTAATTATATGTAAACATATTAACACATATATTGAGTATTTTATTGGGAAAACATTTTACAAGGCAAAATTTATCACATTTTTATTATCTTAAACTTTTCCCAAACAAATCATGTAAGTAAAAATATGGCATACACCTGTGTGTACATGCATATCAAGGGAAAGAGGGCTATTCTGAATGACAGTATCAACTACAGATGTTCTACAACTGCAGGAGGTCTACAGCTTCCAACTCCTTTCATAAACATTAATGATTAATTCTGTCTTCAGAGGTGATTTGGTTCCTTTTTGAGACAGCCCTGGCTGGCCTTGACCTCACAGTATAACCCCTTTTGACCTCATATTCACTGTAATCGGTCAGCTTCAGGCTCCCTGGTGCTGGAAGTTAACTCAGATCAACACTTTCAGAACTTAAGATCCCAAACTCTGAAGCTCATTTCCTACTTCAATTGTTTTGTAATTTTCCAGACATATAGACATTGCTGCTCCTCAGTGTGAACTTGGTGAAGAGAGAGATCTAATTTGAGATGTTTGTTGAGTCATAATTTGTAAGAAATATTAAACTGACCTATAGATTAGCTTATACTTCAGTGTTCTGTGACTCTCATATCATTTTTCTTTTCTTTTTAAATAGTAGTGCCGTGTGTGCAAAAACACAGGGTTTCATATCACCTGTTTATGTGTAGCATTTCTCTGGTCCAAAAGTCTTCCTAATACACTGTCATCATGCCACATATAGGGAAGCTTCTGATAATCTAACTTAAGACAGTAATAGTCTTTGTTTTGGTAAATTGTTTTTCAAATAGGGAATGGAGAGTATGTTTATCTACTGACAGTCACTTTTGCTCAAGAGTGATAAACACACTAACACTTCTGAGAAGACAATGATTTTAGAATAATAGACATGTTACTCATGGAGACATTGTCTTCAATACAATATAAACCTTTAATTTCCCATGTTATGTAATTGTAGATTAACCACATCATTCCAGCTTTGAATGACCTTAGACTATTAGAACAGATGACTAGATATTATTGACTAGATATAGAGCAGTGAAGCTTGTATAGCCTTCTATTCATTATCAAGTCTGATTATGTGGAATGTTTTGAAGTAGAATTTATCATGCATAGTAGAGTGGTGGTTTCTAGAAGCTGAAGTGGAATGGGATGGGGTGAAATTGGTAAATAATTACTAATTATTTCAGGTGTTCAGCCCTTGTAAATGGACTCAGTATGGTATAAGGTGTGTGTGTGTGGTGTGTATGGTGTGTGTGTGTGTGTGTGTGTGTGTGTGTATGTGTGTGTGTTTGTGTGTGTGTGTGTAAAACAATAATAACTAAAGAGAGAGAAAGAAGACATGAATCCTAAAGGAGCTGGGGAGGCACTGAAGAAAGATAGACGGGGAGAGGTAGAGATGGGAGGAGCAGTCAGGAGGCACTGGAGATGCATGGAGACAGAATGGATGAAACAATAGAAATACAGTATTTTTGTCTATAATTCTGGAAACATAAAAAAATAAAAGCAACTAATTATTAACTCGGAAGAATGTGGAACAAATTATAAACACATTTATAAATATCATTTGAATTTAAAATATAGGTTCCTTTCTGGGTAGATGCCCTATGTTTGGGAGGTTATAGTCTTTTTTTTTTTTTTTAGCTTTTAAAAGAGATTTTATTTTTGAATTCAGTTGAACAAGAATTTGCCAAGTAGCTTTGATGGGCCTAACCCTTATAAAATAGAGAATTTGCCTGTCTGTGTGAAAGATGTATATAGAAATAATGTAACCTATGAAATATACTAATGCTGAACAGCCTCATGTCCTATAATTCCAAATCCTTCAAGCTGACCAGCATCTTCCAAATTTTAAGATATTAGGAATCAAAGAAAAACATAAGTTATAAAAACTGTCATCATTTATTGAACACATGCTATACTATGGTCGCTGAGATTTATATTCAACAGCCACTCTTACACTCAACTTGTAAATCAAGAATTGGTACATTGGTAAGGTTACAAAAGGCATGATTTTTCTATCATGCTACTGTCCTTCATCATCTTGGTACAGGTGGGGATCCACTGCCTCCTAAATGCTGATCACCTAGACACTAGGTTTTTTCTTTTTTTTTTTTTTTTTTTTTTTTTTTTTTTTTTATTTTTTATTTAAAAAAAAAAAAAAAAAACAGTAAAAAGAATTTTTTAAAAAAAATGCCGAAGAGTTAACAATAACTATACAGAGGATAATAATAATAAGCATGGCTTATCAAGGGTGGAAATGCAAATAAGATTACTACACATATATTTTCTTTGTGTTCAGCTTTCCCTCTGAATTTTTTTTCCATCCCTGTATATCCT
>PVIH01031569.1:0-10648 GCA_004025045.1 Sigmodon hispidus | reverse complement strand
CTTATCTTTCTGAGTTTGTGATACCTCACTCAGGAGGATATTCTCCAAGTCCATCCATTTGCCTGCAAATTTTAGGATATCATTTTTTCTTACTGCTGAGTAGTATTCCATTGTGTAGATGTACCACAGTTTGTTAATCCATTCTTCAGTTGAGGGACATCTAGGTTGTTTCCAGGTTCTTGCTATTACAAATAATGCTACTATGAACATAGTTGAGCTAATGCCTTTGGAGTATGACTGTGCATCTTTAGGGTATACACCCAGAAGTGGTATTGCTGAATTCATGGGGAGATTGATTCTCAGTTTTCTGAGAAACAACCATACTGCATTCCAAAGTGGCTGAACAAGCTTACACTCCCACCAATAATGGAGGAGTGTTCTCCTTGCTCTGCATCCTCTCCAACATAGGCTGTCATCTGTGCCTTTTATCTTAGCCAATCTAACAGGTGTTAGGTGGTATCTCAAAGTTGTTTTGATTTGCATTTCTTTGATGGCTAAAGATGATGAGCACTTTTTCAGGTGCCTTTCAGCCATTCGTAAATCCTCTGCTGAGAATTCCCTTTTTAAATCTGAATCCCATTTTTGATTGGGTTATTCATGGTTTTGGGCTCTAGATTCTTGAGCTCTTTATATATCTTAGAGATCAGTCCTATATCACTTGTAGAGTTGGTGAAAATCTTTTCCCATTCTGTAGGGTGTAGTTTTGTCCTATTGACAGTGTCCTTGGTTTTACAGAAGCTTCTTAGCTTCAGGAGATCCCACTTATTGATTGTTGGTCTTAGTGTCTGTGCCACTGGTGTTATATTTAGGAAGTGGTGGCCTGTGCCAATTCATAGAAGTGTATTTCCCACTTTCTTTTCTATCAAGTTCAAAAGTTTAGACCTGGCCTGAGGCAGCTTTTTCCCCCCAAAGAAATGAATCAGACACTTATATTAATTTTATACTGTTTGGCCCTTGTCTCATGCACATTACTAGCTAGCTCTTTCATCTTAATTCAACCCATTTTTTTGTATTCTATCTGCCACGTGTCCCGGCCCATGGCTCACTTGTATTCCTTACCTGTTTCTTCCTCGGGGGTCAGATGGAGACTGATTAACTCTACCCTCCTTTTACCTGTCTGTCCTCGGATCCTCCACCCACTTCTACAGTGCTCCACATAGGCCAAAACAACTCCTTTATTTACAACATACAGAAAACATTTCCACCACACATTCTCTTATTGCTTTAGCTAAAACTTCGTGAACTATATTGAATAGATAGGGGACAGAGGACATCCTTGTCTACTACCTGATTTTAGTATAATTGCTTTGAATTTTTCTCCATTAATCTTGATGTTGACTGTCGGCTTCTTGTAAATCGCCTTTATTATATTTAGATATTTTCCCTGTATTCCTGATTTCTCTAGGGCTTTTATCATAAAAGAGTGTTAGATATTGTCAAAGGCTCTTTCAGCATCTAATGATGTGATCATGTAGTTTTTTCCTTCAGTTTATTTATATGATGGATGACATTTATGATTTTTTAAAAGATTTATTTATTATGTATACAGTAGAGGGTACCAGATGTCATCATAGATGGTTGTAAGCCACCATGTGGTTGCTGGAAATTGAACTCAGGACCTCTGGGAGTACAGTCAGTGCTCTTAACCTCTGAGCCATCTCTCCAGCCCCAGACATTTATGATTTTTTGTATGTTGAACTATCCCTGCATTTCTGGGATGAAGCCTACTTGATTATTGTGGAAGATTTTATATATATATATATTGTTGTATATGGTTTGCCAAAATTTTGTTGAGAATTTTCGCATCAATATTCATGAGGGAAATTGGTCTGTAATTCTTTATTGTGTCTTTGAGTGGCTTGGGTATTAGAGTAATTGTGGCCTCATAAACGGAATTTGACAATATTCCTTCAGTTTCTACTGTGTGAAATAGTTTCAGGAGTAATGGTAGTAATTCTTCTTTCAGTGTCTGGTAGAATTCTGCACTGAAACAGTCTAGGCCTGGGCTTTTTTTACTTGGGTGGCTTTTAATGACAACTTCAATTTACTTTAGGGTTATAAGTCTGTTTAGGTAATTAATCTGGTCTTCATTTAATTTTGGTAGATAGTACCTGTCCAAAAAGCTGTTCACTTCGCCTAGCTTTTCCCTTTTTGTGAAATACATATTTTCAAAGTATGACCTGATAATTCTGGATTTCCTGGGAGTCTGTTGTTGTCCCCCTTTTTATTTCTGATGTTGTTGACTTTGATACTCTCTCTCTGCTTTTTGATTAGTTTGGATAAGGGCACATCTATCTTGTTGATTTTCTCAAAGAACAAACTCTTTGATTCATTGATTCTTTGTATTATACTTTTTGTTTCAATTGTATTGATCTCAGCACTAAGTTTGATTATTTCCTACCATCTACTCCTTCTAGGTGAGTTTGCTTCTAATTGTTCTAAGTCTTTCAGCTGTGCTGTTAGTTCTCTAATGTGGGATTTCTCTAGGCTTTTCATATAGGCATCTAGTGCTATGAAGTTTCTTATTAAGACTGCTTTCATTGTGTCCCACAAGTTTGAGTAAGTTGTGGATTCATTTTCATTAAATTCTAGGAAGATGTTGATTTCTTTCTTAATTTCTTTCTTGACCCAGAGGTTGTTCAGCTGAGTAATGTTAAGTTTCCATGAATTGGTAGGCTTTCTGTGATTTTTGATGTTCTTGAACTCTAACTTTAGGGCCTGGTGGTTCACTATGATACAAGGGATTATTTCCATTTTTTGTATGTATTTATATTTGCTTTTCAACCAATCACATTGTCTGTTTTAGAGAAAGTTCTATGTGGTGCTGAGAAATATGTATACTCCTTTGCATTTGGGTGGAAGCTTCTGTAAATATCTAATAAATCCGTTTGTATCATAACCTTTGTTGGACTCCTTATTTCTCTGTTGAGTCTGTGTCTAGTTGACCTATCCAGGGTTGAAAGTGGCGTACTGAAGTCTCCCACTACTAGGGTTTGAGAATTGATGTGGGATTTGAGCGTTAGCAGTGTTTCTTTTACATAGGTAGATGCCCTTATATTAGGGACATAAATATTCAAGATTGAGATCTCATCTTGATAGATTTTTCCAGAGACAAGTAAGTAATGTTTATTTTGGTCTCTTTTGTTTAATTTTAATTTGAAGTCTATTTTGTTGGATATTAGAATAGCAATACCAGCTTGTTTCTTGGGGTCATTTGATTGGAAAATCTTTTCCCAGCCCTTTACTCTAGTCTTTGGAGTTGAGGTGTGTTTCTTATATGCAGCAAAAGGTTGGGTTTTGTTTTTGCATCCATAATGTTAGGGTATGTCTTTATACAGATGAGTTGAGTCCATTGATATTAAGGGCTATTAATGACCAGTGATTGTCACTTCCTGTTATTTTTCATGTTACTTTGTATGTATTTCCTTTCTTAGGGTTTTTCTTCTGTGGGATTATTGATTGTTTGTGGTTTCATGAGTGTATCTGGGTTCCTTAGGTTGTAGTTATCCCTCAATTGCTTTCTGTAGTGCTGAATTTGTGGATAGGTATTGTTTCAACCTGTCAATGTCATGATATATCTTGATTACTTCACCTATGGCGATTAATAGTTTTGCTGGGTATAGTTGTCTGGGTTTTTAGCCATGTTCTTTTAGTGTCTGTATAACTTCTCACCAGGACCTTCTTGTTTTCATTGTGTCCACTGAATAGTCAAATGTTATTATGATGGGTCTGCCTTTAGAGGTAAGTTGGCCCTTTTCCTTGGCAACTCTTAATATTTTATCTTTTTTTTTGTGTCTTACTTATGTGGTAAGCAGAATTTTTTTGGGGGGGTCTATTCTATTTGGTGTTCTGTAAGCTTATTGTGTCTTTATAGGTATTTCCTTCCTTAGGTTGGGAAAGTTTTCTTCTAGAATTTATTGAATATATTATCTGTGCCTTTGAGCTGTTATTCTTCTTCTTCTATTCCTATTATTCTCAGGTTTTGTTTTTTCATGGTGTCTCAAATTTCCTGAATGTTTTGTGTTATGGCTTTTTTAGTTTTGGTGTTTTAGTGATTTATCTGTTTCCTCTATTAGTCTTGCATTCCAGAAATTCTCCTTTACATCTCTCAGATTCTGTTGATTATGCTTGTATCTATAGTTCCAGATTGTTTCTTCAGAATCTCTATTTCATCCTTTGCTTCATTTTGTGCCTTATTTATTGTTATTATTTCAACTTTTAGTTCTTGAAATGATTCTTTCATTTGTTGAATTCTCTATCTTGGTTTTCTTTCAAGGATTTGTTCATCTCTTCCAATTTTTTATTTGTTTTTTCTTCTCTTTCTTTAAGGGACTTTTACATATCCTCTTTTAAGGCTTCTATGATCTTCATAAAGGTATTTGTATTATTTTTTCTTTTTTCTCTTCATTGCTCCATTCAGGCATAGGTGTTGTAGAGCCATCAGTTTCTTTTGGTGGTAATTTGTTGTTCTTTATATTGTTATATATATTCTTGCACTGGCATCTGCTTATTGCTTCCTTGGTTCACTCTTAGTCATTTATTAGTAGAATCTTATTTAGTTGTAGCTACAGGGGTTGTGTGTCTCTTGTCTTCTCTGGACACGGGGTCTTCACAATTTCTAACTCTGGTCTGGCCACAAGATCTTCACTGTCTGAAGTCACCTGACTCCTACTCCACCCCAGACACCCCTGGGGCATAGTTTTTTTATAAGGTTGTTTTTTGTTGACTTGTAGGAGGCAGTAATTTGTGAGATTTTGTAAAAATTAAGATAGTGGTTTTGCTTTAATAGACCAATTATAAATACTTATAATTGTTTTTTGAGTATTAGGTAAGTTTATTTGGAATTTTTGTTAAAGACAGTGTTATATAAAGTTATTTTGTAACTGTTTTGAATAGTTTATAAGTAATTATTGAGTGGTGTATATTAGAATTTTTTTCTCTAGGTAGAATTGTTGTGGTAGGCTTTATTTTAGGAGAATGTTTTAGAGATTGTTGGTAGGAGAAATTGCTTATAGTAAAAAACTTAAATATTATTAATATTAAATGAAGAATTTATGTTTAAGAGAAAATTGTATGTAGAGAAGGTTTTGAGATTAAGAAGGAGGAAATAGAGAAAGAGGATTAGAGATAAAATTATAATAATATTGGTCTTTATATATTTTTGCTGTCTTTTTTATATTAGGTGGCTTTTTGGTATTAGAATTTTTAAGTTTTTTTTATTAATGTGTTTGAGGTTAGAGAAGAAGAAAGTTATTTATTTTAACTTTGAAGTTAGTTAAATTGAAGGGGAACCAAGGAGTTGGTGGACTTATCACTCTGAAGGAGTAAAAAATTACTCTCTGGAGCTGGCAAGAAAGGGAAACATACACATACAAATGCACTCATCTCCAACATGTTAGGATCTCATCTAGGGAAATTGCAAACTTTCAGCAGATCAAAGAAACTGAATAGGAAATGTAGACAGACTGAACAGACAGACTTACAAAACTTGACCTAACTTCTGGGACTTTACTGTTTTCCTCAATTATTAACCTAAACCATAGTTTATAAGACTAATGGAGAGATACTTGTAAGACCTAGCTGAAAGTATTCCTGGCATATCACGTGGTTGAGCCAACATGGCTCCAGTGGGATACACCTTGTACAGAGAGGCATGCCCCTGGGCATGGTTGCGTAAACCTTTATGGCACTGCCTACACAAGCAACTCACTGGATGCATACAGAGGGATACCCTTAAATGTGACTATGTAAACCGGTGCATACCCCTTCTCTTAAAAAGAGATGCCATGTTTTGGTTGATCTCTTCTCCTTCTGTCCTGCTTCTCTGTTTCTATACCTGCCTGGGAACTCTCTTAAATAAATTCTCATGAAGTCTTGGTAGTGCAAGTGTGTGTGTCTCTTCACACGTGTGAAACCAACAGTAGCTGCATTGACCGATTTTATATCCTCTGCAGCCCCTGCTTTATCAGGGGTTGGGACAACACTATATCCTACCTTCACCTTTATTAATTTTCCCACTAAACCAATCTCTATCATAATCCCTTACTACATTGGTTAAAAACCTTTAATCATCAAAATTCTATTTAAACTAATATTATTATTACATAAAGTCATTACTTTATTTAAACAGCACATCCAAGAGGAAATCATCTACATTTCAATCAACAAGTAAAAATGCCTGGTAAAGCATGATATTTTCTTGAGATAATCACACTGTATTAAAGGCAGCGTCGATCCCTCCCACACCTATTCACACCATGCCAAATAACAGGGAGAAGTGGGTGCTGTAAACATGTAAAGGTGCAGCAGTAGTCAGAGACATTCTGGGGCTGAAACACTCAAGGCCTTGCCTATCCAAGATTCACCTATCAGTGCCTTGCATCCTGGTGAGCCAAACTCCTGAAATCCAGTTGCCACCTGCTGCTTCTCTGACATGGCCACTCACCAGTACATTTTCATTTCTTTTAATGGCATTTTAATTCAAAGAATGTGGAAGAGTCATTTAAAAGTGTTGGGTTTAGCCTGGATCTAGGTCAGGTGCTGGGTTTGCCTTTACGGCTCAGGGCCCTGCTAGTTCACCTTTGGGGAGAGGGGGCAGGATAGCATTCAGAGTAATCACACAGCCTATGGGACAAATTGAAACAAGCAAGTTCAATTTTATTACAGAATGGAAATCTTAAATTCTCTTTTTTCCCACACCTTCCTTCCATCAAAAGGGAAGGGCTTTGATATGCTGGTATTTGTGGCTCCAGTCTTGGTCTATTGCTGGTGTAGGTCATCTTCTATCTGAATTTCAACCTTCTCAAGGCCCCCATGCAGACCCCAGTTTGGCTTATGAGGAAATATTTAGGAGCACATGCCTTAAGGTACTAGTTGTCACCAGTTTGTACTGGCTGATGCCAGCCAGCCTCCAGGTCCCTAGAATCCTCTAGCACTTATCCATTTTACATAGAAGAAGTCTCTTTTTCTTAAGAGGTAAAAACTGTAAATAGGCAATTGATAAGAAGATAATCATTGTGCAAGTTAAGGCCACGTGATTCTTCCAGAAGCCCCATGATGAGAGGTCCATGCCCTGTGCTGTCAGGAATTCTTCACCAGTACATCTGTAAATACATAAACACACAAAACAGTGTAAAAGCTTATTCAGTACAGTCCCTGTTAGTTTCTTTAAAA
The DNA here is from genome assembly GCA_004025045.1 of Sigmodon hispidus. Lineage (NCBI taxonomy): Eukaryota > Metazoa > Chordata > Mammalia > Rodentia > Cricetidae > Sigmodon > Sigmodon hispidus. The sequence goes on along the minus strand of PVIH01031569.1, from coordinate 3,475 downwards.
ACTCAGTTTCAACATGTCACTAAAATTTCATCATTATATTCAACTGGTTGTAATGATGTATTTACAATTTCCTTACATACTATGTCAATCTAAATTACTTGATTCAGGTTCCTTAATTAAATTCAAAAAAAAAATCAAATGAAGCATAGCCATCACATCTATTTAGAAGCATAGAGGAAGTAGGATAACTAGACTTGGCCAAATTTACAATCATACAGAAAGATCTGACTTTATAATTTTCAAGATGTCATTCATTTCTAAATCTACAAAGCTGTTCTTTCCTCAAAGGGCAAAGGCATGGACAAAGTTCTTGTTTCTCCTGAAGTGAAAAACCCAGCTTCCTAATGTCACACAGAGGCTCTAAGAGATCACAGATGTGTGCATTCTGCTGACTCAGTAGACAGTCATGCAGAAAACACAGCATCAAATTCTGGAGTGAGGACCAGAGGAGACTAAGGGTTTCTGACAGGAGTCAATTCACTGCTGGAGGCTCCTCTATTAATAGTACAGTAACAACTATTGATGCTCAGGGATGGTACATCCCCAGCAGTCCATGGATACAGACAGAGTTTGGGTAGCAGCAGGAGCACAGCAGAAAGTAAGGGCCCTGACACAGGTTAGAAAAGCAGCTACTGATAAAAATTCATAATACAGTATAATTGCCACCTGTGTATCTCCATCTGTGCATCTCCATCCCTGCGTCCCCATCCCTGTGTATCTCCATTCCTGTGTGTCTCCATCCTTGTGTCTCCACCCCTGTGTCTCTGTCCCTAAATACCTCCATCTCTGGGTTTACCCATTCCATGTATATCTCCTAGGATTTGACAGTTCCCATGTCCACTGAAAGGGCAGATTTCTTCTTCTTCCAGACAATTCTATTGTGAGTATAAGGTCTGTGGATGGCCATCTCTGGTTTCACTTTACCCTTTCAGTTTTTCTGACCAGAAACTGGTAAGAAATGTGTATTAGAAAAATTCCAGACCACATCAAGATAAAGGAAATAAAGGAAATACAATATCTCCATATATATCCTACTTATTTTCTTATCAGTAATTCAAACAAAAATTTTTGTTACTCTTATTCATTATTATTTTGAAATCTGTGAGATAATTAATATATAAGCATTTTCTTCTCTCATTTATATATTAAAAACCAAAAAATCATAGAAAGTGAATGTTATTTCTTGGTATTACAAAAAATGATATTTTCTTCTCAACATAGTGAAATTGTGTTTTTTCTGTTTCAGGACAAGTCTTCTAATAGGACATTTTACTCACACAAACACACACACATGCACATACACACACACACATACACACCATACTTTGAGTCTTAAAATAGTTTGAGGCACTGAATGCTGGCAGGCATAGACCTTGCTGCCCTTACATTCTTGGGCTCTGTTCACAGGGACCATAATCTATACATGAAGAAATTTATGGTCAGAGTGGTCTATGTCAGCCTTATATGTTCTGAAACAAGAACTAAAACCACAATCAAGAGTCTAAAATCATTTTTACAAGGCACCATTGAACCCTTTCTCCACATTATCTACACTGTGGAACAATAGGATCAGAACACATCCATGTTCCATTGCTGACAATGACTCACTCTGGAAAACTCAAAAAGGACAGCATGTTCATCCTGAACTTATGGGTTTCCCTCTAAGCCTAAGGCATTCCATGTTTCCATTGTGACTCTGAGCTCAAGCTTACATTACAAAGTTCTGACATCTGCTGATTTCTGCTCTCTTATGTTCTGGACATAAGTTCTGTCCCAGGAATTCATTGTGCAGCAATGCCTGTAATACAAACAGAAACAGGGAAAGTTGAGTAGTTTATTATCTCTTAAGTTTCCAGAGAATAAAAATAACTATAACTGAAAGCTCAATCTTGACTAGAATTTGCAAGAAATTAAGCAAACAAAACCTCACCAAATTCCATCTTCCCAACAAAGAAGTTTTCCTCTTCCCACACTCAGGAGGCCTAAGATTGAAATTATGGTGCTTCCCATCTACTAAGAGGTGGACTCTAACTAATCTACCTCAAGCACCTCCTTCTCTGCCAAATAACCATGGAAACACTGTAATTAAAATAATACTATTGATATATCATAGTGATATTTTCTTGCTTGTTTTTATCAAAAGCAGTAGTGATTATGTAAGAAAGTCTGCCCAGAAAGTTTTTCAAAGTCAATATGGCTACAGGAATCACATAATTTCTGTTTTTTTTTTAATTTCTTGATGTGAACTATATATTGCAGTCCTTGATTTTATTATTATTTTCTTATTGGGTATAATTACAACTGTTTGATTTTCATCATTTAATTTATCTTTGCTCTTATCTTGGGATTTTTCTTACCCTCTTTCTCCCCCATATAACATGTGACTGAGGAACATCCATGATGACTCACTGACCATCAGCTAAAACCAACATAAAAGTTCAAATCTTTTGCTCCTGGAAGGAAATTCCTGAGCAGCATCTGGTTAGGGATAATATCTGGGGATAGATTTGGTTGGGACTCATTCCATTTGCTGCCGCTAGAGACCCTGAGTACAGTGATAGACAGGACAACTTACTGTAAATCCATAATGAAGAATGTTAATATACTGAATCCATGAGTGTTCAGATATTAAGCTTTCTGCAAAGAATGATAGACCTGTGAAAAACTACAAACAACATAATCACAAATTAAAACTAGTGATCAGGAATTCTGGAAAAGATCCTTTGTCTTCAAGACTCCTTCATCCTACTGATCAGTTCTTCTCAGATCAGCTCTTTGAAACATTCTTTCAGTTAACTCTAAACAGATTTCTTCACTGCTGTATATGCAGAGGTGTTACGTTCCTACCACTGTACATTAAGCTTTTCTTTTACCTTATTTGTTTCTTTGGTATTTGTGGGATTTTGTGGATGTATGTTAAATATTTAATGAAACCTGGGATATCAGAGAGACCACACAGTCAAATCCTAGGCAGACAGCTTAGGAAATCCTTGATTCTTGAATACAATGATAAACAGCTGAGTCAATCACCCACACACCTTTAATCCCAGCACAGGAAAAGATGGGAGTGGTGATCAACATACCTTATCCCATAACTCCAGAGACAAAACTTCTTTTGTTTCTGTGAATTCAAGGCTACATGATTTTAATTTTAATCTGGATGGGACAGGGTATATAAGGGCTCATAGAAACCAGGCAGAGGAATAAGCAACTAAAATAAGCAACAGGTAGAAGAGACCAGGAGTGAGGCTAAGAAAGTTGCCAGACAGTTTGGTTAGAAATGTAGCAGGATACAAGATAAACTCAAAGAAATCAGTAGCCCTTCTATACGCTAAAGATAGAAGAGCTGAAGAAGAAATAAGGGACACATTACCCTTCATATTAGCTGCAAATAGTATTAAATACCTTGGAGTAACTATAACCAAAGAAGTAACAGACCTATTTGACAAAAATTTTAAATCATTGAAGAAAGAAA
>PVIH01031568.1:0-10649 GCA_004025045.1 Sigmodon hispidus | reverse complement strand
GTGTAAGCTTGTTCAGCCACTTTGGAATACAATATGGAGGTTTCTCAGAAAATTGAGAATCAATCTCCCCAAGGACCCAGCAATACCACTTCTGGGTATATACCCTAAAGAGGCACATTCATACTCCAAAGGTATTAGCTCAACTATGTTCATAGCAGCATTATTTGTAATAGCAAGAACCTGGAAACAACCTAGATGTTCTATTTCTCATAATTGCTTAAGTTTTGGTCTTATTCAAAAGTGACTGTAATTAAATGGTGAATTGTCATAGTTATTAGAATTTTGTTATTTTACTTTTTAAAAATTTTCTTCATAATAAATTTAATTTTTAAAATTATTATTACCAAACTACTCCTCTTCCCATTACTCTCTCTGATCATTAACCTGCACTTACCTTTTCCTTTTTTCCTTGTTTTCTCTTAAATTTATTTATCTTTTTTATTGTTGATTTGTATGAATGTCTGTGTATGTTTGTGTGTGTGTATTTCTCAATAGCACCTTTCTGTTCATATAACCCTAACTATATATATGACCTCAGATCTGACCACAAGCTTAGACAAAGATACATAGCCAGCTGTGCTTTCCTTTACAAACACTTGTTTGGTATACTACAGCTGATATTCCAAATGACAAGGATAAGTGTTATAATCTTAATTCTATGTGTTATCAAACATATACTTGCCCTCAGCTTATCTTCAAAGAATAATTATTGGATTTATTTATGCAAGAAATACACAGGTTGAAAGGTCATCTACACATCTCACATTGCCTCGGGAGCCTATGGCATGGATCACTGCAAGAGCTGAGAACACGTAATTAAAGCAATTTTTGGAAGTGGAGATGCAGAAGACACAATAACATGAGGGCTGCTACTGTAATGTTCACACATTGTACGGCATCAGCAGTGATTCCAAAGAATATGAGGGTGAGTGAAAGAGACATGGAGAACAGTGGTGCATTATGAGACACAGTCACTTCTCAGATTTCTCCTTCTACATTAACAAGTGATTTGAGAAAATATTTTATTACCTGTCTGGTTGGAAATGTGCCTCTCTGGACAAAGCACACAAGAAAAACAACAGACAGATTTTTCTTCTTCTACAAGTTTCCAAAAACCTGGACCACAACTCTCTGTACATACAGACTGAGGAGTCTGAGTGCAACAAAGAAAAAAAGAACTGATCATAATTTTATATATCAGTCAACAGGCTTGAAAAATTTTTTAACCTATGCAATTTAATCTGCATGTAGAGTATATCAGTGGGACAATTTGAAATCTCTATATGGGAATGTAGAGTACAGATTTGAAGTTAGAACACTTCCTGATGCTAAATGTTCTGTTTCTTTATGGTGAACAAACTGTGACTCACTTTTGCTAGCTTTTGTAAAACGTGGAGATATCCCTATATTCTCTCCCATGAAATAGCAAGCCCAAACTCCCTTACCTGTATGAATTATAGAACAGTTGAATTGTCAGAACAAATCCAGTCACTTTTGTCTATTCATTTCTACCCTTCCCTTCTCCAGCTTATATTAACAACCCTTCACTATAATTCACATTTCCCATGAAACAGGGCCTGGCCACTGGTACACGGTCACAGCTTCTCCTGACTCCATCACATGTTGATATTCAATAGACACTGATTTATGATCCAATACTGTGATTTATACCCTGGAGTCCCCATGCTTATCACAGTGCTATCCTTTTTTCCAAATGTTAGTGCTATTATCACTTCAAATTTTTACCAGTTTTCTTCTTACTTAACCAATACACATCTAACACAACTTCAGCATGTTAACGTGTTTGAAATTGTGTATGTAAGAAAATATTTCTGCTTTTTTCCTTAGACATGCTTCTTGGCATTATTGGATTCTGCTTCTGTCTCATAAATATCTATATATTAAGTGGTATTTGGGACTAGAGCACTGGCTCATCAGTTAAGTGTGCATACTGTTCTTGCAGAGAAACCTCAGTTCAGCACACAGCACACAAATCAGGCAGCTCATGAACACTGGCTACAGAACTGACTGTAAAAAAGTAATAATTCAATATTTAAGAATTATGGACATGTTTGAGTATAAATTGTGTTAGTTGTAGAGATGCAATGAGTATCAGCATGGATATATAATGAAATATATATATATGTGTGTGTATACATACTATTATGTACATGTGTATACACAAACACACACAAATACTACAATATATAGTCATGAACACTGATTTATTTATTCCCTGCAGTATAAACAAACATAAAAATTCAAATTCTAATTCAATTTAAACTAATTCTAGCTACAGAAATTGGCTTACAATATGGGTGTGCTTGTTTTTATATTGATATGTACATGCATATGTATATATATCAGTGAAATTCAAAAGACTGATTTTTTTCTGAATTAAAAACATAAAACATAATTAAAGAGATGGTTCAGTACTTAATGTGCTTGCCACATAACCATGAGGTCCTGGGTTTGATCATTTAGAAGGGTAGTATTGAAACTTTAGGTGCAGAACTATATGCCTATATTTCCAATATGGTTGTCATGGAGACAGGGATTAAGTGTAAGGCATGGTGTGCATGCAGTGCATACAGCTCAATTAGAAAGCAAGGCATTCTGAGGGAGATCGTGTTTATAGTAACACAGAGAAGAACTGAAGAAGGTAACGATGACTATGGACTAACTCATTAGGCACATTCACTCACAAGCTTGAGTATTTACACACAAGCCCACATCAAAACTAAGAACTTACAAAACATGCTGAAAACTTCAGAGACATCATACAATTCTCATAACTTTTTGCAGATATCTGTTGACATATTAAATGTTGAAATTCTGCCAGACCTGATTGAAGTTGCTTGGCCATTTGATTATAACTTCATTGATGAACAAGCCTTGATCTTGTGGACTCCTGGAAACAAACTCTCCTACTTTAACTAAAAATGAATAATTAGTATATCCCATAAAATTTTGTATATCATATTTTTCCATATGATTATCTTTCTCATCAAAGCATATTTGGTCTCCAGCTGTATTTGTAACTTGGATTTTCCTCAGAAATGGATGAACCTGAAAAGAGACATCATTTGAATATGAGTGGGGCATACAAATTTCTCACTGATGGTCCCTAAGAGAAATCTGATTTGTCTCCCTATTCTGGCTTTTTTTTTTAAAGAGGTTTCATTTGAGTAACTGACCCCCCATTTGTATGGCTGTAACTTTTCTTCTCATGAAATTACCGTAGGAGTAGCTACAACCAAGTAGAAATATTGTCTATGGGGTGGGACATAGCATAGTGTGGAGCATGTTGGTAACGAGAACACGGTCCTTTGTCCCTCCCCAACACCAGGAAAATTTCTTCAATTTGAAATTATAGATTTTTTCAGAGTGAAACTGGAGTAGAAAATGAAGCAACACAATGTCTATAGATTTATAGGTATTAAGATATTTATCTTCTGTATGGTACACAAAGAACATATGTGTGTATGGTTAGTTGGCAGATAGGTATACATGTAGTTTAGAGAATACCTTGACATGGTAAGTGATGAGTGAGTGAAAGGTTCACTTGACATGTCCAATAACATTCCTGATGATAACCAATTTGAAGGGGAACATCAAAGGTCATAAGTGAGGGCTAAGTTTATATCAGGACAGTTTAAAAAGCAAAAATACCCATTTATCATAAGTAGATGGAGATATGGCCTAGGCTCGTGAGCATGATTTGTGTTCTAACATTTAATAATGAAAGCACAGTCTTGGCTTTCATCCTTGTTTTAGCTTATCTAAGAGTAATAAGTCTATAAAAGGCAATTTCTTCATCAGTTGTATTTTAGTCTGAGCTAGGTTGTTTTTATTTTCTAAAATCTTTAATCCTACAGTCTTGGGTCATTAAATATAAATTGTGCTTTTTGTTAAATAACCGTAATCTACATATGGTCACTATATTTCTATATAATGGCATTAGACATAGTTTATGAAAATGCAAGAATTTTGATTATTGAATTTTATAGAAACCATTTGCTGAAATATATAAAAATATAATGTCTTAATGTCAAAGCTACAGATCCACAAACCATGCATCATATTTATAGACACATACACAGGCACTGTAAAAATGCCCTTTTTAAGTTTAATTATAAGATGAAAATGTGTTATGTGTTTGATCTCACTGAATTACATTCTAATAATATAACTTTTTAATGCTTCTGTTGCTTATGGGGTAGGCTTACCTGCCAAGCTAAAAGCTTGTCTTGGTTTGCATCTTCATGAGATTCTATTTCTGTTTTTCTTAAAAGCATTTGATGTAGAGCATGGGCCACAGCATACACTGCATTCCATATTGAAAAACTGTGCTCAGAAATGATTATCACTTTTTTTTCTTGCTTGGTCTTTAAGGATATATTCAGTGGGCAGGGTTTATGATCTCCACATAGCAATGAAGATGGTGAGCAATAAAAATTGTCAATCCAGAATTTATGAAAGTAAAGATCACCTGGGTAGTGGGAGGGTGTAAGTGCCTCAAGAAAGTGCTTGAAGCCGGGGATATTTCTCTTCTTTGAAAATGAGAAGCTCCCTTCAAAACGGTCCATCAAAACATTCTGCTCATCAAATACAGACTCTAAGTAACCTAAGGGAGTCCTTGTCATGATCCAAACTTTGCTTCTGGGTGATAGGATCTTAGTTTCCAGAAAGTAAAACAGTAAGTTATCAGTATTCCCATAGAATACATACACATTTACTTGTGTATGTTGGTCCATATTCACCAACCCAAAGCCAGTCATGAAATGAGTGTTCCAACTAGTTGAGAGTTTTTCTGTGAAAGCCACACAGATATCTTCTGATACCATTTCTGTTTTCAGGTCAGAGAGGAACTTCTTTCCTTTCAGATCATCAGACACAATAAGCCCCACCCACTTCCAGCCAAAGTGCAGTAGTAAAGAGATCACTCCTTGGGTTAGAGCTGTGTCCTTAGGAGAGATCTGGTAAAGAGATGGGAATTTATCTTTGTCACTTAGCACGGAATCAAATGTTCCATATGTGACCTAAAGAAGCAAATAGAAAGAGGTAATTCTGAAACTCTAGGAATTTGGGGATCATCATCCTTAGAGTGGAAATGAGTTCTTTATTCACATAAGAGGATCAGGGAACTAAATACTGGTGAAGGGACTGTCTTCTGATAGATGATCTCTCTCTCTCTTGTAACCAAGTATTATATTTGTCAAGTACTATAGGCTACAAAATTACTAAAAGTTCTGAAGCAGCTAACAAGTAAATAAAATTCTGTCACAATCGATTTGAAAAGCACCATTGGTTTTTCTTCTTCCAAAAACAGTGGAACAGAGAACTTTGTGTAGAGAAAGACTGCAGAAGGATTACCAAGTGTTTAAGTGTTTACTCTGACTGCAGGATATCACCTTCCCTAGAACTTACAGCTTTAGAAAAACAAATAATACACTTCCTTTTATAGGTTTATCTCCTGTGGTTAGAAAAGCACAAGCATGGAGATCTGGGGAACTTTATCAAGAATTTTTGCCTCATCCTTCTCTAAGAAAATATTCGACAAAGTGATGACCCAGAAACTAATGTAAGATGCAAGTCTCTGAAAAAAATCTGAAAATTATTGTGAATATATTTTTTTTCTTGTTAGGATGTAATACACTTATGAATAGTTTAACTGAGTAATAATAATCATTGTTATGCTATCTGGTTTCCTAATCTTGATCATTCCCAAGCACAGGGCTTGTGTAATGTTTTCTAATTTGCACTGATGCCTGTTGATGGTTTCTTTCCTTGAATAGTGCCTGTCTGTTGTCAGTTGTGGGACTATAGCTAAATGGACATTACATGTCAGGAATTTTCAGAAATCTACATTCCAGAATGAGAAAATAAATTTCTTTAAACACTTTCTTTAGTAATGAACTTGAGGATAGTTCCAAATTTATTTACCTGTCATGGAATTCCTGTTCATCTATCTGTCAGTCATTGACCACTTGATGAACTATGAGATGTTTATACTCCAGCTTTGGAAGTTAGTTGTCTGTTTATAGACTTTAACTAGTGAAGAGTACTCAGCTATGAACCACCTCTGTATATCTTCACAGTGATTGGAGATATAATTATAAATTATACTATGTGATATTATTAGGAATCCAATTATTTTCTGCTCATGTTTTTTACCACATTCGTTCTACTTTTGATCATATCAAGGAAATTTATTAACATCTATTTGAAATCACGGCAATAAACAGACTACTTCTCCATTTTTTTTGTTCAGGTCGTCTATGCAAATGCCATAACATTAATAACTTACTTGTGGAACTTTGTAGAGCTCCAAAAGGGTTCCAATTGCAGCAGAAAATTCAGGTCTGATACCTCCAATGATTCCAAGAGCTTTGTGTTGAGTTTTGCATTTGTAGTTAGGGATAAACTCCTTCCTTCCAGACAGCCACATCAGAGGGCCCTCTAAGGTTCTCTGGTGATAGTAATAGGCATTGTAGAAGTGGAAACCCAAGGTCACATTGGGAAGCAGGTGGGCATCCTTATTGATCTCCTCAATGGCAAAGTAAAAGGTCAGCAAATATTGGTAGTTTTTCCATTTTCCTCTAAACAGGAGGAACAAAATGATGAAAATAAGCCATTGTTCTCAGAAACTCTTCAGGAAATTAGAGGGCTTTAAGTGTTAACTTCTCCACTTACATGCAAAGCTGTGTGAATGTGCCCCTGACAGCTTGGGAAAGTCATGGAATGGCTCATGAAGTTTCAGTATTTAAATTATATTTCAGTAATTGGTTTCTTGATGTGCACATTATGCATTGAACTGTCATTTGTTGTGTTCTGTGGCTGCTGAATACATGGTGCTTATGATGTTTCTATTTATGGAAACATTGGGATTGGAAGAGTCACTAATCTTTTCTCTAGGAATGTAGATAAGAGCTTCATATCTTTTTAATTTGTAATTATTATATTCATTCTCCATTTTAAAAAGTATAATATGTTTGTTTGTATGCATGCCTAGTGTTAAAGTGTTTCTTTGGGAGATAGACAGATTTCTAGGCAGTTAGGGCCTCTGCATCCTCTTATAGAAATCCTAGTAGCAATATGAGTGTCTATTGGTGGCTCAGAACCATCTGAGCATATGTGGGTACTGGGAACATGTGACAGACATGTGTATACAAATGGTAAACATTCAAACATGTCATAAAAATAAACAAACCTTTTTAAAAAGTGTTTCTGTGGCTTGAGAAATGCCAGAGATCTTTTGACATTTTTGTGCCTTCTGATTTTGCTTACAGCATCTACTCTTTGAATTAAAATAGTTTAGGCATATCCATGTCTGCCTATGGCTTATGCTGGCCGATATGTTGCACACACATAAACCAGTAGGCAAAACACTCATAAACATAAAATTTAAAAGAAACAAATCTTTACAAAAAGTTTAAATCTACTAGGTAAACAAAAAGTTTTCTCTAACTTGCAGCTTAAATGAGTGAGTAGAGTCACTTGTGTGAGCCAATGAAAGAATCAATGTAAAAATAGAATATAAAAAGGGTAAAAAGCTTCTGAGTTCACGAAGCCAGTAAAAGAATGCTCAAAATACCAGAAAAGGAAACTGTGGAAGCAAATAGGTGAAGTAAACTGTCTCACTCTGGCATTTGTTGCTTAGAGAGGAGTCCCCAGGATCTACTTTCAAACCCTGAATTAAATAAGAGCCTGGTCAGCCCCACTGGAGACCCATTAAGAGAAATCATGATCCTCAAATCCACTGGGTTCTGTTAAAGCATAGATTCAGCCTAGAGTCCTGTGGGAAGCAGGAAAAATATCTTTTGAGTTTCACTGTGTTAATTTGAGGTCAATGGCTAGATTCTAGGTTAAGAAAGAATCTGTTGTTCAAAAATTGGCAATTAGTTACCATTGAAAGAGGGAGAAATTAGTCTTCCCCAGAAATTATACACTATTGAGTGTTTGGCAATATAAATGCAGATATGTGTAGAAACGTGCATATAAATTTATGCATGTGTATAAATGCATATATTTGTATAAATATGTACAGTTGTATAAATGCATAAATGTGTATATTTGCATACATGAGAAGTCCTAGAAAGAACTGTGTCTGCAGTCTGCCTGGTTAGAATGTTAGTAATGTGGAGAGATTGGGATTTTGTAGATTTTCAAGCTCATTACCTTATTCCAGGTTAAATATAACCCCTTGAAAAGTCATTCTTGGACACTTCTGCAAGTGAGCCAGTTTCCTATAGTAAATTTATTAAATAATTTGGAATCTAGTAACTTAACAGATCACTGGCTCTCAATAACCTAAAAGCTAAGAATAACATCGGATAGCTTCTTGGGTCTGTAAGATAACTTTTTAATCATGCCTGAGTCCTCCTCTCTGACGTTTTCAACAATTATTTTTGACTTACAGTTTCATTTTGTTTTACTATTAAAAGTTCATGAAACTGACTCCCCACTGAAACATGAAATCTGGCATCACCTAAATTACTGTTTTCTAGCCTAGATCCCCAAAAATTTAGATCTAGAATAAATTCTCCTGTTTTCTATTTCAGCCAAGGCAGAGGCATTTTTTTAATGACCTCAAAACAATACTTAACACCAAACATCTTACTCAACTGGTTATGTTTGTATATTAACATATATGTATATTTATTACTCTTGTGCATTCTTTTAGTAACAATAATTAAAAAACAACATAAGAAAATGGGGTTGGAAAGCAGATAGTGTTGGATCTAGATAAATAAGAGGAAAAATATAAATATTTATTAAATGAAGAGGTGTACAGGAGTGGAAATGATCCAAATATATTGACAGCAAAGTTTCAAGTTAAAAATCATAATATAATCAGAATATAAAAATTTCTCTCTCCATGTCTATTCAATATAGCAATCGAAGTTCTAGCTAGAGCAATGAGACAACCAAAGGAGATACAAATTGGGAAAAAGTCAGCCTTTTATTTGCAAATGGGATGATAGTATAAATAAGTGACCACCAAAATTCTACCAGGGTACTGATAAACACCTTCAGCAATGCGGCAGAATACAAAGGTAGTTCAAAAAAATTTATAGCCCCGAAACAGCTCCACACATTCACATAAGACAAATGTCAGGTTCTGGAATTTATCTCTTGTTTTACATCAGAATTTTCATACACATAAACATGGTAAGGTTTTAGAATCTGCTAGGTAACCCTTCCCTACAGAAAAGCACTAGATTCACATACAGAAACTTATAAGCACACAAATACATGCACATATACAAACAATCAGGCATGCAGGCCTGTAGGAACTCTTACCAGTTTGTGAGTCCAGCAAGTTTTATTTCTAGTCCTGCCTGTGGATGGAGCTTTGAATTAAGAAAAGTGGTATCAGAAACACCCTGGACTGACACCTTGAATCCCACTCCCCCTAGAGGAACACCTGACTCACTCTTGAGGGAGGGGGGAGAAAACTGCATCTGCCAGGAGTGGAGACTGAAGTAAGCAATATTAGGGCAGTGGGACCATCGGACTGCCTGCAGCCTGCCCAGGGATGGGATGGGGATTTGTGGAGAAGAATGACCTGATGTGGTGGGAGGGGGAAGGGACCTTGAATAAGGATATACAAGGTTAGAAAGTGTGACTTCTTTGTTCATAATAATAATAATAATAATAAAAGAAAAAAAAAGAAAAGTGGTACCTAGTGGGACATGGCACCTTCCTCTAGGTGTATGGAATTGTATAAAAGAGGCAATTTCTAGCATAATTTGACAAGTAGGCATGTATGTGTATATGGCATGGCTATAAGGTAGAACTACACTGCTACCACTGACACTCAATGCTGTGTGGAGAGCTAGACTGTTAAGAAGAAAAACATCCATTAGGATATAACACCTAAGTGTGTGTGTGGAATGGGGTACTTTAATTATTTTCAGGTAATATCTAGTAGGTCTTGAAATGTAATAGCCAATGACCTTTATAAACATATAAGGTTCACAGTCAGGTCCTGTTGTGTAAGCCCTCCCTTACAGACTAGCCAAACCTACACAAATATTAGAATCTGCTAGCTATATCCCTGCTGTGGATAATCCTCTTGTACACTGTAAAAATTTTTTTAACTAAAATTGGTTTTTAAAAATGCTTAATGGTCAGTATCCTAACATAAAATAAGGTTGATGGGAAGGAGAAAATTGGAGTCAGGAAGATGTCAGCCAGGCAACAAGTAATCAAGACACATAGAAATTGGAAACAAGTCATGAGCCACATAGCAAAGCATAAATAGAAATATGGGTTAATTTACCTGTAAGAGCGAGTTAGAAATAAGGCTGAGCTATTAGTTGAACACTTAACATTCAATTACATATGGCATTCTAATATGTGGCCAGAATTTCTGGGGAGATTTTGACAAAAACAATTCTAGGAACACAAGAGCAGAGTCAAGCATGGCTTCTTGTTAGCTGCTTATTCTCAAATGAGCTCAGTGTGCTGGCAGTGAGAAGAGAAGTGATATAGCTCCTTTAGGAGACAACTTCCTGGCTCAGTGTTAGTGGCAAAACTAAATAGCTCTTTTAAGGTGCCCTGCTACCTAACACTTAAATGGAGTTTATGGGCATCAGATGGTACACTCTTCAATAGCAGCTTGGATCCAGAAACTTCCCAGA
>PVIH01031567.1:0-10640 GCA_004025045.1 Sigmodon hispidus | reverse complement strand
ATTTTAAATTCTTTTTACTGTGTTTTTTTTTTAATAAATACAAAATAAAGGAAAAAAAAAGAAATAAAAAAAAAAGAAGGTGACTAACAAAACAGATATATTACAGGTATCATTATAGCCTCAACAGGAAATCTGACACTGGTTTTATAATTACTGGGTTTTAGAACTATCTAAGAATTAATGATTATTTATTTAAAATCAAACAAACATATTATAGTTTGTTATGAAAGCTCCCTACTTTATATAGTAGTATAAAAATGTGCTTTTTGAAAAATTAAGGAATAAAAGCAATGAGGAATATGTGAGAGTATATATTATATATAATCCCAAATATCAATGCATTTATATCTTAATTTTAGTGTAGAACTGTTCTCCACACATATGAAAGACCAATAAAATTGTTTAAAACTGCCTGAACCTAATCTTAAAATTATGTATATCAATTATGTGTGTCTATTTATGTGACTGTGTTTGTGTCTCTGAGTGGGCATGTGAATATAAATGAAGGTGCCTGTACAAATCTTTGGGGCCACCAAGCAGCCTTCAAATCATGGCACAAGGACTTCTTATTAGCTTTGAATGCTTGGGCTAGCCTAGAGACATTTCTGGCTAGATTTTTTTTACATAAATGAACCTGTTTTTCTTTATATACTTTTGTCTCAGAATTTTTACCTTTTCTTACTTTATGCTTTCAGTTGGCTGGCTATGGGTTGCCTGGCTTCTGGTGCCAGGCATCTCCCTGTTCTTTCCTCCTTTTTTTTTTTTTTCTTCTTTGGAGCCTAGATTTTTCCTCCTATTTATTCTCTCTGCCTGGTAGTTTTGTCTATCCTTTTTCTGCCTACATATTGGCCATTTGGCTTTTTATTAGACCCATCATGTGCCTTAGGCAGTGAAACAAATGTAACACATCTTTTCACAATTAAACAAATACAAGATAAACAAAAATAACACAACTTTATATAATTAAAGTAATATTTTACAGCATAATCCTACACATCTTTGCCCACTGAAATAATATTCCACAACAGGTCCCCAAGATTTTACTTTACATGAGTGTTTCTAAGATGTATCTTTATGTATATACATGAAAATATTTGCGTGGTTCTATGGATGTAGTCCAGAGTCTCATTCATATTACACAATTACTGTGTAAATGTTTTATTTTTCAAAATTACATTTTGAAGCAGTTTTTCTAATTTGCCCAGGTTTATCTATAACTATTAATTTGACTTCCAGAGAAGTTGAGGTTTCAGACTTTTACTAATATATCTGTCTCTAAGGTACTTTTTGTACTTTGGATTTCTTTTTTAAATTAATAACCCAGAAAAAGACACAAATTTAATTTGCTTATTGTGTTTTAGTAGTTTTTTGTAACTAAAATCAAGAAAAAAATACCATCATTTATTTCAACTGATTGATTGTTTATCAAACATATTTTTGACAATTTTACATATGACATCAATGTATTGCATATCATTTTCTCTTTTCCCTTCATGTCACTGATGCCTATTACCATGACAACTACTCTCTCTTATACCTTCTTGACTTTCTTACGAAGATCTAATGCTGTACACTGCCATTGTGATCATGACTTCAATAGACAAGCTATAGAATGGCATATCATCATTTCATGTCTTAATCTTCTTGATGTAATAATTGTTCTGGCACTAGAAGTATTTTGCATAGTACTCTTCAAATCTAGGAAGTAGTTTTTCCTTTTTTTCCAATAATACAATACATCAATACATGGTTTATAATATGAATCAAATGAAGTTTGGAAAGAAGTTATTATTAATTTTAATTGCAAGGATTTTACCAAGCCTTTTAAAAATTACCTGTTGCATAAATAAATGTTAAAAGCCTTCTTGTTTGGAATTTCTTATACTACAGAGTTCTAAATACAAGGCTTTGAATTGGTTACATTCATTGAGTGCTAATTCTATTAGAAAATTGTGTTCTAATTTGGCACAATTTGATGTTGTTGATTATGTATTTTGTGTCTTAGTCCCAGTGTACCTAGAGGAAGAGAATTGTAATCATCTATAATCTTTCCTTGTCCCATGATTTTGTAATTCTTCCTGAGCACCTAATATTTGATGATAAAAAGAAATGGACTATACAACAGTTCTTACACAAAATGTTTGTGATAGGGTCAAAATGATGAATGGTAAGTAGAAATGAAATTTTAGAGTCAAATACCTTTCCAATTAAGCACACCAATCCTCTAATTCAGAATTTTTTTCAAATTTATAAAGTGACATGATATCAGGCACATTGATCTTCTAATATAGATATTGTGTTTATATTCATAAAGTGAGTTAGTAACATGCATTTGTTCTCTATTTCACTGATATTTCACATACTGTTTGTGTGTGTGCATACTCATTACTATCTGCTCATGTAAGTATGTGGTGAAAGCTCAAATATTTTGAAATGATTTTTAAGGTTGGCCATTGCTTACTTAATCAGATGTCCTGAAACTGGAAAATATTATTAATCATATTATTTTTAAACTGTTAGATTGGGAAAATAAATAATGTGCTATATGTGTAGATTCATTAGCAGTTTCCTTTTATTATTGATTATCCTTCAGAATTCATCCATACCTTCCTCTTAGGTACTAAGTTGATGCAGGCAAATGGAAAATAATATAACCATGTATCCATTAAATATAATTATTGACCAATCTTAAATCATTATTAAAGCCTTTAGAGCTCTTTAGAGATAAATTTTGCTAATCTTATTTTTTGTCTAAGGAAATTGAGTCAGAAAAGAGGCAGAATTGTTATGATTATACTACCAGAGTATACCACCAGCAGGGGTTCAATTATAAAGTACTAATTTTTTAAACCAGAAAAGTGTACATTTTGCATTGTTGAAGGGCAATTATTGTGGCTCAAAGAGAAAAGAGATTTACTAAAAAAAAAAAAAAAAAAAAAAAAAAAAAAAAAAAAAAAAAAAAAAAAAAAAAAAAGGACTTACTACTACACTGAAAGCTTATGTTTGATCCTTAACACTTACAATCTAGAAAAGAGAAGCATTTGCCCTAAGATTTCTTTAACTGCACATGTACTCTGTACCACAAATAATTACACACACACATACAAACACACACACACACACACACACACACTGATTTTTCTAAAAAGCTATTATATCTTATATCTAAATCCTGATGTCCTTTTCTATATATTTCTTTGAGTGATACTATTATTGATTTACATATTTGAGAATGGTGGATCAAGGACTATATTTTTGCATTGGTAAATCAGAAATTTTTTATAATTTAAATTTAAAATTGATAATGATACTTAAATTTAGATAAAGATACACGTATGCACTGTCAATAATTTTGCCTCTATATATACCAGTTGGATTTTATTGGTGAATGTATTTATTTTGTGCTTTAATTAGGGTTTCTTTTGATGTGAATGGTACTATGGCCACAGAAACTCTAGAAATCATTTTATTGGTGCTGGCTTTCATTTCAGAGGATTAGTCTACTTTGTCATGATGAGGAGCATGGCCACATGCAGTCAGATACGGTATTGGAATGGTAGCTAAGAGTTCTAAATCAGGGTCAATAAGCAACAGAAAGAGCAAGTGTGCCACTGGGCTTGGCTTGATCTTCTGAAATGTCAAAGTACATCCCCTAGTGACACACGTCCTCTCTGCCACACTTACTCCCAAAAGGTAACACCTTATAGTAGAACCTGGAACCTATGAGGACCATTTTTATTTGATCTACTATACTTTGTTTAACTGATGAGAGGGGATTATGTAGAAATTTTAAGATAATTGCAATAAATTTACCTTCACTTCAAGCCACAATATCATGACTCATATTTTCTCAGAATCACACATGTCAGAATATAGAAATATATTAGTGAAATATATTTACTCTTCTAACAACTTATTAACATTAAATGTTAATTAAATTATTTGGGAAAATATAAAAACTCTAAGTACTACAAAATATTCAGAAAAAAATAAAATAAAATATTATTAAGCATCTATAGAAAGTAATTAAATTATATTAACAATGTTTTAATTTTATTGATCTGTAGAAAAAAATTCTGTTATTCAAGAAAAATTTCCCTTATTAATTAGCATATAAAAAGCAAGAAACAGTATAAAAACTGTGCAGTACATACAAAAGGCAAAGTTGTTTTTGAAATCTAAAGCTTTCCAACTCCAAATTTACTTTAATACAGAATCATTGAAAGTAAATGCCATGATTTCAGGGTTGGATGAAAATGAAGTAGGATTTTAATATCTGCCACCATAGTATTTTTTGACAAATTGACAAAGACAGTTCAGTTAATTTAGTATCTAGAGTTTAAATTTTTAGAGAAGAAAATCCACTCACATTTAAATAACTCCAAACCAGTAGACTACATCTTGAAATTATTTAGTCCATTTTATAATTTATGAGTTGCTATATGTCATATTTCATCAATTCTACTTGTGAGTTATACTCTGAAGATGCAGATTGAAAATAAGGAAGGATGGATGCAAGGTCTTAAAAGGCTGAGCATAATTATTTTGATTTAGATGTTGAATAAAATTTAAACACACTTTAAGAAGGTGTCAGTCTTAATAGAGCCCTCAATGAAACACTGGGTTTTTATTATTAGATACCAATGAATGATATTAACGTTTTCAATTTTGGTTTTAACCAGAAATGCTTTTTTTAGTGTAAAGATAGCCTACTATATGTATAATGTAATTAGTAAATTACTATGCTATTTAGATACATTTTTTTCATTAATGCAGGTAAAAAAAGCCAAGTATGTACTTCATAAGCAGATAAGCTAGAATATTTTTCTTTAAAAATTACTTTATTCTTTTAAATTTTATGTATATATGTGTAGTATACAGATGTAACTACAGGTCTCAGTAAATGTGAGAGTGTTGGTTTTCCCTGGTGCTGAAATTCTAAGTGGTTATGAGGCATCTGATGTAGTTCTGGGAATATAACTCAATTCTTTTGCTGTCTTAACTGCTTTGTCAATTTTCCAACCACAGAATGCTTTACAACTGAATAAATACCTATTTGCATTGTCTAGATACATTTTCTCATAAAATTCATGCTTAACAATTAATAAAATTCTTTTTAAAACTAATTGTTCAGAAAAATAAATCAAAGTACCTAAGCAATTACAGCATTATTGGCCAAAATGTGTGTTAATGAAGAATTGGTTCTTTGCTGCAGGATTTCTAGGAACAGTGGCTGGTTAGAAGTGGTATCTTTGTGACTCATCTGAGAACAGCCAAGATAGAGAAAAAGACATGATTGTGTGAAGTAAAGTTGTGAAGAAAATTTTCCATTGAGCCATTGACTGCATTTGGTACATTGTGTTATCTACTATATTTTGATACATTTTGATCATCAAGCAATAAGCCTCCAGAAAAGAGCCTTCCCTTTCTGGGACTGGGAACCTTAGGAAGAGCAAGCTGGAGATAACTATTTGTGCTAATGAGATGTAACCATAAAGGTCATAGATGCCCGTGAAACCATGTTGGCTGTGAAGAATTCAGTTGGAGGGGTAAGAAAGCCTGAATTGAGATTCTCCAAGACCAACCTAGAGTGACTTGCCTGAAAATGGACTGCCTTGGTAAGGGGCAGTACAGGAATGTGAAAATATGGAAGACTTGGTATAATCTTACAGATGAGTGTGAGTATTCTCAGAGAATCATATTACAGCAGAAAAATAATTGGCTGCCAAAACCCAGGCAAAAAGGTAAGTACCAGTTCCAGGACATTCTATTCCCTTCACAGACTAGGTCAAAGAAATTTGTATGAGGAGTATGTTTTCAAACATATAAGATGCAGTCTATATAATACCAAAGTAAGGAGGAGGAAGAGACTGGTCTCTGTAGAACCATAAAAGTTTATTTTATAAGTTAGTACTGAAACTGCTCTCAAATTATTTTCAGTTACTGTAGTAGGCTTTCACTAGGAGAAACACAAACACAAGAAAACAACTCAACAGAAAAACTAAAATAAAAAATTATAATTATAGGATATAACTATATCATATAATACAATGTAATGTATAACAATATAATACAGTGTTATATAATATAATATATGATATAAATGACCATCATAATATATAATAAAATATGCTTTAAAATGAGGTTAGTTTATGTCAAAATAAATAAATGAACCATAAGAGTGTGGGAAAAGAAAGGAAACCTTAAGTGTAAAAGATAAAAACAATTTAAAAATTCACACAAAAATATGAGTAAACACAGATAATTATAAACTTTCCATAAACTAATCACTCAATATAAGAAACAACATAAAATGATACATTTTATTTGTATTTACAAAGAATATTTGTACATGCATTTGTGTCTGTATATAAGCTTGTGCACAAGAGTGCAGTGCTTACAGAGATCAGAAGACAGTGTCAATGCCCTGTGGTTGATAAGAATGTTAGTAAAGTAAATAGCATAGCCAGCATTTTAAATAATAAATCTAAATACAAAGTCAAAGTTTGGAAAGCAATCCATGTTTAGCATTCAGTTAAATGAATAAAAGACACAGTCAGTGGGCACATTTTAGAAACAGAGGACAAAGTGAAGAAAATACAGTCATCTATTAAAAAAATATATAAATGATGAGAAAACCCACAGAGAGCTGACCAAAGCTATTGGGAGATCACTGAATCTGGATTGACAGCTGGGGAACCTTCATGGAAATGAACAAAGCCCTCCAAATGTGGATGACAGTCAAATGATGTGGGCACTTTATGAAGTCTCTGGCAGTGGGATGAGAATTTATTCCTAGTGCATTAACTAGCTTCTTGGAGCACTTTCCCTACATAATAACATCTTGTTCACACTTGATCCTGGGTGGAGGGACTTGGTTTTATCCTAACTGGATATGCCAGAGTGCATTGACTCACCCTGGGAGTCCTTATCCTCTCTGAGGAATGGATGGGGTAGGGGAAAGCTGGTGGATGACTGGAAAGAGGGGAGGGAGAGGAAATAGTAGTGGGCAGGTTAAAAAACTCTTTTAAATTGAAAAAGAAAAAAGAAAACGTCTGAGAACTCTAAGATGTGTCTAGAAGATTAAGCCTAAGAACTCACAGGAAAGAAGATGAGATAAAGTCTAAGAACATAGGAAATGTTTCAATAAAATTAAGGCATGAGGTTTCACCTAAAGCTAGAGGAAGAAATTGACATGTATAAAAAAGAGGCATTTAGCATTTTCAAATAGGAAAATGAGCACAGAACTACTCAACATAATTCTCTTAGACACAATGTCAAAATGTAAAGGAATGAAAAAAAAAAAAACCTGTATTCTTGCTGCCTAGCTATTACAGGGCTGAAAGTGCTATTCAGGCTGGTGGGTGAAAAATACATCACTGATCTTATTAAATATTGACTCCCCAGAGCTACTAAACCTATCTATGAAGCAAAAGTGTTTTCAGGTGCCATTATGACATGATGGCCTATAAACATAACCAAATTCTCTCCTGACTAGATTTTAGGTCTGTTTTACAGGATTATTCTTGATAATTTATATATGGGAAAAGAAGTCAGGCTGGGCAAAAGGCAAGAAGCTATTGATATTGTTGAGTAAGTAGCCATTCTATTAAACCACACTCTAAATGTTTTGTTTGCATACATAGAATGGTGCAGCTCTCAACCTTGGCTATGGAAGCTTCCTTCTTTAGTGGGCTATGGTTAATAGAGAAAAATGTTGGCATAAAGAACTATGAATGCTATACTGGAGATAAGACATTTGTATCTCTCCCTCTTTCCAAAGCTCAGGGAACATCATTGAATTGGAGGCAAAAAGAAGGTAAGAGCTGAAGCAAAAGTTTTATAAAATGCTTTCCTCTGTGAATACTGTACAAGATTTGAAGAAGACTGGGTCTGTCAACATTAAATCATGCATAGAAGAGAAGATAATGGCTCAGCATCCCTACCAAGGACACTCTGGGGCAGCTGATAGCTACTAAGAAAGGGAATAACTGCCTTCATTGGTTTACCCTCTGCTGCGATTACTCTTTCTTCAGTAGGGAAATTCCGAAGCTTAAATTTTCATCAGCTCTAAAATTTTAAAATATTTGGGAAGGAAAATCAATGAGTTTAAAAACATACTTAAGTTCTGGCTAGCATCTAAAATAAAAGACAGAGATAGGTACTTTTGAATCAGAACACAGAAAAAATGAGCAATCCCAGTTGAACATTAGGATGTCTCATAGATTCTGCACTGGTCAGTTAAAGTGCTGGAAAAAAAATACATTTTCTTAAGGTTAACACACTTACCTAGGTGTCGTCCTTTAGTCATGTCCTTTTCTGGTTCAGTTGGGTTAACTCTTAAGGGAAGAAACAGTGTTTATCTCCACCAAAGGTAGACTCCATTGTTTGCAATAACAGACCCATTAGGAGGTGGCCTTACTTTCTATTCATTTCAACTTCCTGATTGCTGATGTATTGTGATCTTCTGGCCCTCTGATCCTGTTCCCACATCTTTTCTGCCATGATGGAACATATTCATTCCTTAAGCTGAAAGGCTGTGTAAACACTTTCTTCCTGAAATTTCTTTTTGTCTACTTTGTGCCATAGCATTGAGGTATTATAAGTATTATAAGAGTCTTCATCTTATACAGCAAAAGGTTTGTTAACAAACCAAGTTCTAATTTAAAACTATGGCAGCTACATATTTGGGACTCAAATCACCTTTAACCTTTATATATATATATATATATATATATATATACATGTATTTATATATATATATCTTTATGAAAATACTTATATGATCAGTTTCAACTTGCAGCTTTCAACCACAGATATAGAAATTAAATGCTTCATGCCTATAAATGAGTGGCTTAAAATTACACATAGAATATGTGAATTCTTTGTTCTGAACTGTACTGAGATCTTTTTAACACATATGAAAATAATTTCAATGTTATAATTTATTGCAAAGCCACACAAATAGATGCATAGAGCTAAATACAGGCAATTTCATGCTAAAAATATCATAATTCATGCTATGAGCATAAGGATAGTCGAGAATAATCAAGACAATATTTGGAAGACAAAATCAATGAATAATTAAAAGTCTGAATCCTGAACTTTTTTCATTGGAAAATATAACCAAGAAGAATATATCTCATCAGATGGTGAGATTCTAATGGTTTTAAACATTTATGCATTAACACATTTTAATGGAAAACAAATTTCATTTTAAATGGTTCTAAATTGTTAAATTAAAAAGAACAATTACTATCTAAAAAGAATGACTATCAAAACAAAAATACTACCAATTGCAAGTAGGCATAACTTAGGAGATGAATTTACAGAGGCAGGAGAGAGTGGGTGGAAACACTATGTAGCCTGACAGACTGGGTTTAATCCCTCAGAATTATATGCAGAAAGAATGAGAAAAAAATAACCCCTCAAGTTGTTTTTTGACTTCCTCACATTCATTTTGGCATTCAAGAACAGCATATGCATACATACATACACACACACACACACACACACACACACACACACACAGAGAGAGAGACAGTAAATAAGTGCAGTAAATATTGAAATCAAATGATGCAAAGATGATTTAGTTGATATGTCCACTTACCACAAACACTGGCACGTAAAATTCTGGCGTTTCATCACTGACATCCACAGAACTGATTTCCACAAGTTTTTTCTGAACTTATTGGGTATACAATTATATATATATATAATATATAAATATATGTAATATAATATATATTTCCACAAAGGATATAAAATAAGCAAATTATATATAATCAGTTTTAAAAATATTAAAGGGATGATATGAAAATATTTATACATTTGGAAGATTTTTATCAAAGCACTTGCATTGAAGCTGAAGATCAAGCAAATTGTTTTTCTTTTTTTTTCTTTTTCATCTTTTTTTTCTTTTTTTTCTTCTTTATTTTGTATTTATCAAAAAAACAGTAAAAAGAATTTTTTTAAAAAAAATGTCGAAGAGTTAACAATAACTATACAGAGGATAATAATCATAAGCATGGCTTATCAAGGGTGGAAATTCAAATAAGATTACTACACATATATTTTCTTTGTGTTCATCTTTCCCTCTGAATATTTTTTTTCCATCCCTGTATATCCTTATTGAAGGTCTCTTCCCCCTCTCACCACATCTGATCATTTTTCTTCTCTGCAACTCCCCATCCCCTCCCTTGGCAGGGAACCAACAGTCCTATGGTCACACTGGCCCAACAATGCTTGGATCAGTCTTCACTCCCGGCCAAATCCAGTTTTGTCCCCCCTCCCTCAAGAGTGAGTCTGGTGTTCCTATAGATGGACTGGGGTTTGAAGGGTCAGTCCAGGGTGTTTCTGATCCCAAGCTATTCAGTGGTTGTGGTTTGCTGCTTGGGCATGTTTGGCTTTTTTTTCTTGTTTGATTGTTTAGAGACCACTTGTGAGTGAGTACATCCCCTGCTTATCTCTCTGAGTTTGTGATACTTCGCTCAGGAGGATATTCTCCAAATCCATCCATTTGCCTGTGAATTTTAGAATATCATTTTTTCTTACTGCCGAGTAGTATTCCATTGTGTAGATGTACCACAGTTTGTTAATCCATTCTTCAGTTGAGGGACATCTAGGTTGTTTCCAGGTTC
>PVIH01031566.1:0-10654 GCA_004025045.1 Sigmodon hispidus | reverse complement strand
GTTTTATAGGAGAGTTGAGTCCATTGATATTAAGGGAAATTAGTGACCATTGATTCATATTTCCTGCCATTTTTGGTGGTAACTTGTTTGTATTTCCTTTCTCTAGGGTATTCTTCTGTGGACTTATTGATTGTTTGTGATTTCGTGGGTGTATCTGGGGTCCTTAGGTTGTAGTTTTCCCTCTAATACTCTCTGTAGTGCTGGATTGGTAGATAGATATTCTTTCAGTGACTTTGTCCTGAAATACCTTGTTTACTCCATCTATGGTGATTGATAATTTTGCCGGGTATAGTATTCTAGTTTGGCATCCATGCTGTTTAAGCGTCTGTATAACTTCTGACCAAGCCCTTCTAGCTTTCATCGTTTCCATTGAATAGTCAGGCGTTATTCTGTTGGGTCTGCCTTTATATATGAGTTGGCCCTTTTCTTTTGCAGCTCTTAAAATTTTTTCCTTGTTCTGTATGTTTTGGGGCTTGATTATAATGTGGCACGCTGACTTTTTTGGGGGATCATATCTATTTGGTGTTCTGTAAGCTTCTTGTATCTTTATAGGCATTTCCTTCTTCAGGTTATGGAAGTTTTCTTCTGTGATTTTATTGAAAACATTATTTGTGCCTTTGAGCTGGTATTCTTCTCCTTCTTCTATTCCTATTATTCTCAAATTAGGTCTTTTCATGGTGTCCCAGATTTCCTGAACATTTTGAGTTATGGCTTTTTTAGTTTTACTATTTTCTTTGACTGATATATCTATTTGAGCTATGAGTCTTCCACATCAGTGATTCTATCTTACATCTCTTGAACTCTGTTTGTTATGCTTGTATCTGTGGTTCCACCTTTTTTCTTCAGATTTTCTATTTCCATCTTTGCCTCATTTTGTGCCTTTTTTATTGATTCTATTTCGGCTTTTAGTTCCTGGCATGTTTCTTTCTTGGTTTGTTCATCTCTTCCAATTTTTTCTTTGTATTTTCTTCTATTTCTTTAAGGCTATTTTTCATATTTTCTTTGAGCGCTTCGATGATCATCAAAAAGGAATTTTTGGTGTTGCTTCCTTCTGTTTCCTCTTCATTGCTCAGTTCAGGTCTTGTATTTGTAAGATCACCACTCTCTTCTGGAGTTACCATGTTGTCCTTTGTACTACTATGTAATTTTTTGCACTGACGTTTGCCCATGGCTTCAGTGGTTCACGATTAGATGGATCCTGGTCAGTTGTGGCACTCGGGTTTGTGTGCCTCCTGTCACCTATCTGGTCAGGGTCTGATTCTGTCTTTCAGAGACCCCTGCAGTTTTTGGTTCGCTCAGTTCGAGGTCGTGGTCGGTAGCCATGTAAATTCCCTCAGCAGGAGCTGTGGGTGTGGTGACAGGCAGAGTTTACCTGCCCCTGCTCCTGATTGCGCTGGGATTCTGCAGACAGCACTTGGTCCAGGGAGCGGAATCGGAAGCAATGGGAGCTCAACTCTCCCTCCCAGGCTGGGATATAGGCGCTGAGGCCTGGTGTATACTCCTCACTTCTGGGCGGGGTCTGAATCTGCCCTTCAGAGACCCCTGTAGTTGGTTTGCTCAGTTCGAGGTCGTGTCGGGGATCCGTGCAAATTCCCTCAGCAGGAGCTGTGGATGTGGTCAGGGGCAGAGTTTACCTGCCCCTGCTCCAGAGTACCCTGGGATTCTGCAGACAGCACTTGGTCCCGGGAGCGGAACCAGAAGAAATGGGAGTAATTTATGCTTCTTAAGTGGTCTAGAAAGTAGTAAGTTTCCAGGTGCATTTTTGGAATCCTTAGTTTGGATTAGCTCACCCACCTTCCCCTCTTGTCTCTTCTGTCTCACACACTCATCCCTGCTTAAACGTTCTGTCCCCTAAAGTGCACCAGTGCTTTGACATCACCTCCTCTATCTTTCCCACAGAAGTGGTCCTCTTCTGGTTTCCTTGATTTCATGAGTACTCTGGATTGAACACCTAAATCTAAATATTTAGAGTAAGGAGCCACATATGAGAAAAAAAAAAACATACAGCAGTTATCTTTCTAAGCTTGACTTACCATAACAATTTTTTTCAAGTTTTAGTTATTTGCATGAAAACTTTATGACTTCATTTTCTACAGCTGAATAAACAGTTTCATCATTCATTGTTATGATTAATTTTTCTATACTTTCAGAAACAAA
The DNA here is from genome assembly GCA_004025045.1 of Sigmodon hispidus. Taxonomy (NCBI): domain Eukaryota; kingdom Metazoa; phylum Chordata; class Mammalia; order Rodentia; family Cricetidae; genus Sigmodon; species Sigmodon hispidus. The sequence goes on along the minus strand of PVIH01031566.1, from coordinate 8,497 downwards.
TTTTATATCACTAGAATTCCCTTACATCTGCCACTGTTTGCTCCCTCTTCAACTGCTAGAAATGGTTACATTTTCTTCAAGCTGAGGCTCACCTAAAGGAAATTTACTTCTTCGGACAGCCTCAGTTACTGCAGACCCTTAGATGACCTGTCACCATCTCTATTTACTGTGGAGTCTTTATCTGCTTGGTCAGAAACACTTTGCCTGCAAACCTCTAGGCATGCAACCCTTGCCCTAACTGGCGGCTGTTCTCCCTTGAAGCAAGAGCAGCTATTGAGTCCTTCCTTCCTTCATAGTTCCAGGACGGTGGTTAGGCATTAATTTTAGTGATTGGCTCTGTTGAACTATGTTCAGGAGCTGTATCTTGAGTACATACACTAATCCCTTTGTAGTCATTAGAGGAGGAAAGGGAAGCTGGTGTCTTGTGTGGAGTGGGCATATATAGCTAGCCCAGAACACCCCCACATTAGTCAATTTGACTGGATATACTTAAAACTAGTAACCCCACTTCACACTAAAAATATGCCTGATTTGACCAATAAATTATGTAATCTCCATACTGCAAGTGCTCAGGGTGGGTCTCATAGCACATCAGAGAAATGTTACTGATAATGTCCCACAAATTTCCATCTCTCAGTTTCTATGCATTAAATAATTCATATGACTCAGATAGTTCTGGAACTTAAAATTCTCTATGGCAATTAACTGGCTTGCAATTGACTTTGTCACTGAATATTAAGCCCACTGAATTCTGGCTGAAACTCCCACCATAAGGCCCCTTGTGTGAATCTACTGAATTTGCTGAATGTGTGAGATTTCTAACCCAGTGATTCTCAATCTTCCCAATGCTGTGGCCCTTGATACAGCTCCTCACGTTTTGTTGACCTCCAATCATAAATATATTTCATTGCTACTTCATAACCATAATTTTGTTACTGTCATGAATTATAATGTGAATATTTTAGAGATAGAGGCTTGCCAAAGAGATCATGATCTATAGATGGAAAAGTGCTGTTCTAAACTAGTATTATTTTCTCTTTTGTTTCAGTTCCCTCTGGCTTACATTGAGGTAAGAAACTTCAGTGTTTTAAATTCAGACAGAAAGCAATCCCCTGAAAGTAACTAAATGTTAGAATGTTGTAGCTGTGCTATGGGTCAGCAGTCTTCCACCATTGCAGACAATTGGTTCTTTAGACCCCTCTTTACCTTTATTTCTTCCTACACAAAAAGAACATTAGCAAGTCCCCAAATGCTTTCATCATGAACACAGTGGTCTTAGATGTGCTGTTGTAATAAGCATTTTATTTACCTGTTTCATAGGATCCAAAGTCAAATCGAATCATGCAGTGGCGGGACATTAGCACAGAGAACGGGCTTAAGCAATTGTCCTTCAGCCTGTCATCAGAACCCATTCAGGGCTCCTACAAGATAGGGCTACTAAAGCAATCAGGGGCGAAGAAAGAACACATCTTCACCGTGGAGGAATTTGGTATGGCTTGGGGAGGCTGAAAGGGAAAGTGGATGTCAAGTTCTGGACATCACAGGATGAATTCTTTTGAACACATTGAGTTCTAATGGGCTTTATCTGACTCCAGCTAAGGCTATCAGTCTAGTAACATGGAACCACCAAAAAGTTCTGGAATGTTCAAAGCAATTCACTTGGTTTTTCTTACTGTGATATAATCTAAGACCACTCAACATTGTAACTTTATGGGGTAGGGTTACCTTAATAATGGGAAATCACCACTTCTTTGCTGAGGTTCATTATTTACAAAAACTGAATCTCCTCTCTCCTCTCTCCCAATAGTGCTTCCCAGATTTGAAGTTCAAGTAAAAGTCCCAAAGTCCATCTCTGTGCAAGATGAAAAAATAAATGTGACTGTATGTGCTGTGTGAGTTACTTGTTTTTAATCTTCTATCCTTAAGAATGTACTTGACACAAAAAATTACCTGAATGATGTCTCATTGTAGAATATGTAGAAATGCTAAGTCTATGTCCACCCCACCTAGAATGTTTCCCTTCAGGAGCTCATTTTTTTCTTAGAGGCACTGACTATTCTGCATAGATTACTGCTTAATTATTCATTTCATATAGTGCTGATGTTATTTAGGATGACGCAAGTGATAAAATCAATTGTATGAGGCAGTAGAGAGTTCGTTTCTTTGGAGACAGGAAGGTACCTAAAAAGATCCCCACCCATGTGAAGTGAACACAGGCACTAAGTACGGCAGTCTGTTGACCTATAACGGGTAGACAGGAAGAGCAGAGAAACAAGGACTCCCAATCTGGCTCCAGGTCCAGCCACTGCTGCCCAAATTGAACAACTTACTTTCCTGTTTGCATTTCTGTACCTGATAAACAAGTATTCTGTGCCACAGCAACCAAATTGCTAGTAAAGTCTGGAACCTCAGTAAGTCAAATCATGCTAGAAGGAATTAGCAAATGTGCCTGAACCAAACAGAATGGACACACCTTAGCTCACATTTGCTTGTCATTAAAATAAACATGCTCAAAAGAAAATTGCTGGAAAGAAGACAAAAGATTGGGGAGGTCTTTTAGAACTCTTCTGAGTCATTCTGACATGCCATCCACTCATCACAGCCCCACCATTTACTAGCTGAGGATACTGATTGGGTCACCTCATCTTTTCTGAACTATAAATGGGAGAAAATCACCTCCCAGAGGCTCTTGGCAGGGCTAAATTTTTAATATATCTAGTTAGAAGGTATCAGGTGAGCCTGATTTGCTGTTGTGAAAATACACAGAGTCTATCTACTGTGACAGATTGACAGTGTGGACAGTATGTGGGAAGACTTCGGGTCTCTGCTTTAGGAGGATCCTGGGTCTATCTGAATTTATCTTGTGACAGGTATACATACGGGAAACCTGTACCAGGACAAGTAAAGATGTTAACATGTGGTGAACACCAACTTCCTACTAGAGTGATAAAGATGGAATGCAAAGAAACCAGTTACCAGGTGAGTAAAAACTGTCCAAGTGCTAGTGTTAATATCCAGGATTAACTAACACAGAAATCTAAACAGCAAAACTGTGGGGAAATGCAAACTCACATATGAAAGAGGATGTTCTGGGACCTCGGGATCTCATGGCCCCAGGAACATCAGACCTCAGGGTGTAGCTCTGTGCTGAACACTAGCCAGGCATGTGTACAATCCCAAGCAACACACACAAACACACACAATGACAAAAATGAGAGTCCTGGGAGCCACTATTATTAAAGGGCTATTTCAACAACTTTACAGCTAAACTTTGCCACCAAGTTTATTTTTTAGTATATAGACAATGAATAAAGTATTAGGTATATGACATTTTCATACACACATATTTTAACCAAATCCCATGGTCCCATTGCCACCTCAGTTCACTGTGTCCTCACTCCTGTGTCCTTCTCTTCTTGTATCGCCCTCCCGACTTTCATGCCTTGTAGGCTATTCTTTGGAAGTATATTTTAATTAGTACATATTGAATGTGAGTAATATGTATAAAACAATAGGCTTCTTTACAAAGTATTCAGACACGTGTATCTGTACTTATCTTATTCATTACCTACCCTATTCTTTCAATACTCTGGAATTAATTAGTGAGGAGTTGTGGCCCTTTGTGGTTGTCTTACTGTCTTCTTCATGTGGTCTACATACCTCTTATGATAGATCTCTCCTCCATTGTAATATGTTTCTGTCCCAGCCTTTCCGGTCTAGTCCACTCAGCCCACTGCCACTTGGGCCCTAATAATCACCCAGAAGCTTACATTAATTTTACAATGATTGACCTAGGGTCCAGGCAAATAGCTTGTTGAGTCCTTCATCTTAACTCAACTCATGATTCTTATCTTGTTCAGCCATGCAACTCAGTACCTTTTCTCAGCAGCATTTCAACTTCTTTCCTCTGTGTCTCCTGGCACCTCTGTAGCATGTCTGCTCTACTCTGAGATGTTCTCAAAGTTTTCTTAGTCTGGTAGTCCCACCCATACTTGCTGTCTGGCTCTGGCCAATCAGCTTTCTATTAGACTAGTAAGAGGGACAAATATTTACAAAGTATCAACATAATTCCATACAATCCTCCAACTCTATTTGTGGTTCTTCTTAGTAAGCAGGTTTTTTTTTTTTTTTTTAATGGAGAGGGATTACGTTACATTGTAAATAATTGTCCTGCCTACAGGTTTAATAAAAAATGTTAATTGGCTGAAGGTGTGGGCTGGTTTATCAGACTAAGAAAATTTTGGGAACAGAAAGAGCAGAGTAGAGATGCCAGAGAGATTCCAGACAGATGCCAGGTGAAGCCAGCAGATGCAGAGCACTACACAATGGAATACTACTCGGCAGTAAGAAAAAATGATATTCTAAAATTCACAGGCAAATGGATGGATTTGGAGAATATCCTCCTGAGCGAAGTATCACAAACTCAGAGAGATAAGCAGGGGATGTACTCACTCACTAGTGGTCTCTAAACAAACAAACAAGTAAGCAGGTTTGTCTGAACAGTTCACTCCCCACTTCCATTCAGAGGCAAGAAAACAAATTGACATAACACCAGGCAACCAAAATGATAGATCAATACAATTTAAATGATAAAGGACACTATTGTGCCAACAATCAGTCTAGAAATGAAAATGGCAAACAATGTAAAGTAAGCTATGAAGTTAAAATTTAATTAAGAACAAAGTAATGTGATTCTGGTATTTCCTGTCTTTCACATTTTGCAATAATGTCAGTTCTTTCTTATGAAGATGTTTCTCATTCACAGAACCACATAGACACAACTCATAAGCCCCATTACACTTTGGAAATTGATTTCACATTATGTATTTATGATAATTGATATCAAGTCATCAGTTTCATGATTACTAGTAGAATATACCATTGGACTACATCCTAGCCAATAGTTACAATTTAAATAATATAAAGTGATCAAGTCCTAATGGCATACAAGAAAGTATTCTGATTACATTTTAATTGTGAATTTATTTAATGCTCCCTATATGTCTATAAAGATAATCATTATTTTCATAGATGACTAAGCCAAGGCAACTTTGTAACTGGCTCATAATCATGGCACAAGGCAGCTCAGTGTATAATCTGAGTCTCATGCTTATGACCGGAATGCCATGCTGTAAAGCACTAAGCATTGATTCTCCTGGAAGTAGTTTTCATGTGTGGGTTTGAGTTGAGCATTGATCTAAACAGCATTCCATGTTAGCTTGTTTTTATCTTGCATATCAGCTAGACAACAATGGCTGCATCACAGAAGAAGAAAACATCACTGCATTTCAGTTTAAGGAAAAACATTATGAAGTCCAGAATTTTCGTGTGATTGCATATGTTAAAGAAGACGGAACAGGTATGTGAGTAACCTGAGAACATAGAAAGTGAAGTTGTGAAAATTCACATCTATTCATGTCAGTGGTAGTTTGAACATTATAGAAAAAGGATGTAAAAAGCAACCAATTCTTCTTCAACTGACTTGGCTTTTCAATGTTGTTGCTAATTTCTTTTTCAGACTTGGAGCTCACTAGATTTGGGAAAACTAAAATTGAAAAAGCCACAAGCAAATTCATAACTGTGAAGGCAGATTCACACTTTAAACGTGGGATTCCATTCCTTGTGAAAGTAAAGTACTTTTTGATTTTTAGGTCCTTGGGCTGTATTGTGATACTGCAACCTTAGCCATTCTGCTCACTGTTAAACGTGTCTAGTGTCACTGGTTGCAATAAAAATTTAGGTTAGTGATAGAGTTTATATTTCACATGCTCAAACACATGAGTTCAACTCCAAGAGCTAAATTTTTAAAATTAGAAAAGTTATCAAAAAACCTTAAATATAAAGCAAATGTAGCAAAACTTTTATTTCTAACTACTGTCCTTAAAAACCTTAAATCCCAAACTGTAACCAAAGGCTTCAGGCCCATCCAGCCTAGTCTAGCCCTGAGTTCCAGACCTGCAGTCCTGTTGCTGTTTGGTCCCAAATAATCACACAAAGGCTTATACCAATTAGAAACTGTTTGGTCTGTGGCTCAGGCTCATTACTAACTAGCCCTTACAACTAAACTCAACCCATTCTTATTAGTCTATGTCTTGCCATGTGACTAGGGGCTCCCATTTCAAATGAGAGCATCTTGCTTCCTTGGGTGGCAGCTCACAGCTTCTGTTTCACTCTGCCTGTCTCTTTTATCTCCACATGAATTTCCCACCTGTTTCTAGGCTGCCGTGCCACAGGCCAAAACAACCTCTTTATTCACAAATGGTAACAAAGTAGATTCACAGGGTACAGAAAGACATCCCATTTCACTTCACCTTTTCTAAGGTTTAAATTTCAGAAAGACATCCCATATCACCAAAGTGTCAATGTGTTCAACATGAAGTAAGCTATGCTACATATTCATAATAAATCTACACTCTCCATTAGCCTCAGTGTCCTAACTAGTTTTTATTTTGAATGTGTCAGTGTCTCTACTTCCTTTAGTTTACACAATAAATTCATTGATGGGATTTTTGTGAACAACAGGCAGGTATGATGCATTATGTATTAAGAATATGACAACTTCAGCCTCTGGCTTTCATAGTACAGCCAGTTCTACTGGTATAGATCTGAAAGTATTAGATGCTTATAAAATAATTTTTTGCATGCTAAATTAGTCAGTGCAACTTGAGATCTTTAAATAATATTGAAACAGGTTTTTCTCTTATATTCTGAGTAGTATACACTATATTTTTCTTCCTTGTTCAATTTAGTTCCGCCTGGTGGATGTCAAAGGGTCTCCCCTCCCAAATGAGCAAGTCTTCATCAAATCCCGTGAACTCGGTTACACCAATGCTACTACCACTGATCAGCATGGCCTGGCGGAGTTCTCCATCAACACCACCAATATTGAGGGGGCTTCCCTCACTATCAAAGTAAGTCAGAAATGGGAGCATAAGACACATGGTGACGCTTTGTAACAACTTGAACTCAATAATGTGTCGCTTAATGAAAAAATAGTCCATGCTCACGTTTTTTATTTTAGGACAAAACACAAAAAGGTTTCTGATCAGGAATAAAACAATGAGCAAAGGAAAAAAGTGCACACCTTATGAATACATTCCTCTTAATATAATATTTTTCATAGTCATTCTAACTTGTTTGTCTTCTACATACCTCAAGTCAGGACCTTCAAAAATTGCTGAAAATATGTATATATCTATTTACTCAAGGATAGGTGCTATATATCCTCAAATTCATTATCCAAATATTCTGTATGCATTTTCTCAAACAAGAGACAGTTACTGTGTAATTGAATGTGATTGATGCTACACTAGTCCCTTCTTTAGGAATTCATACAGACACACACAGAGAAAGAAAGAGAGAGAGCGAGTTCCTTTAATGTAAGGAGAAACTCAGCCAGTCAGAAGATATGTTTACCTGACAAGATCACACATAGCTCATACTGTCACTACTTTACATTCCCCACCCCCCAGCCCCATCAAACATAAGCACATATAGGCTGTGTGGCCTGAAGTCACCTGGCAGTGCTTCAGACATTGTCTTAGCTCAGCTAGTGGCCTAAGCTGGGACTCACTATTCTGATGGCCGTCTACCTTGATCTGCATGACTGGTTCTTAGATAAAATAAGTCATAACCACTGTACTCTCTTTCCCCTTGGGTTCCTGGTGGATTCTCAAAATAAAGCCTTAGAAAGGATGTATTTGTTCCTAACTCAAGTATCACCATAGTCCTGGGTGGTAGCACAGGCCTCTTAGATTTACATGGCCCCAATGAAGGCACATCTCTTGGACATGGACATAGTCACAGGTGGTGACCCAAGCTTGGGCTGTCCACAGGACCCTCAGGGATAATGGAGTCATGGCCCTTGGCAAAGCCCAGGCCTGGATAACACCATAGCCCTGTGTGGCAAGCATGCCATCTGCATCAGCCTGTCCCACACTGCCCTCTTCAGATCTGCCTCTCCACACCACATGACTCAGTCTACCTGTCTCTCCCTCTCCCTCTCTCATTTCCCCACCCTGTGTTCACCCACCATAATGGTGGCACTGGGCAGACTGAGGACTGATTTCTTTCTGCCCCAGATCTAGAGGCCTAGGGTGAATCTGAGGCTGTTGTCATGTGTCCACCAGACCCAGAAGTGTTAAGAGACTCCTTTCTCTGTTTTTTAACTTAAGTGTTTAACTTATATTTTTCCCATGATATTTGGGGTATAGTGGCTATCTTTAATTTTTTAATACTCATGCATCTGATTTGTTCTGGTGTTGATGAAATTTTAAATTTTTCTCCATGCTCCTAAAGTTTATTGGAGATCAAGCCTAAAACAAAAGTAACTTATTAAGAAAATTTGCTTATCATAAAAGAGGTTCTATATCCATCCTCACAGATGTACAAATTGCAACATCAAAACAGAACAAGTATGAAAAACAAAACAACATAACTTGCCCCATATCTCCTAATTTTTCAGTAACTGGACACAAAGCTACTGAAGCACATGAAA